>JAGTTF010005818.1:140255-164140 GCA_019095985.1 Streblospio benedicti
TTTCCCCCGTTTTTTTTTTTTTTGCCAAATTTTGGGCCCAAACCCCAGGAATTTGAACATGAGTTTGGGCAGGAAACATGCTTGTGTATTTTTTTCACATCAAAATATGAAGTTATTTCATTTTCGGCAAGCTTAATGATTGTTTTGAACAACGTTACAATAGATTTACACCCTATATTTGGACGAAAATAATCTGCGATTTTGATTTGACACCTAGAATCACGGAAAAGTGCACCTTAGCCATTTTCTTTTGGGGTTGGAAACAAGCCCAATATTCAAATAAATCCGATTTCTGTATAATATATTTTATGTTCAAATAGTACGACAAAAGATTTATTAAACATGGGAGGGAACTAATTTTTCACTTTCCGGGCCAGAACCATGAGTGGTTTTTTTTTCATTTTTAGCTGCGAAAAACGTTCCATATGATTTCCCGGGAATGTTAAAACCCCATTTAAAAAAATTTTCATGCCAGATCATGGATAAAGGTATTGTATGGAAAATTGGTGGCTGTCACATTGATAAATTTTGGAAATGTATTTCTTTTTTTGGGTGAATTCATCAGAATATTGTGTTTCCAAGTTTTTTGGAACCCGGGGTCGCCTGTCATATTTGTTTGATCAGTATTTCCCTTATATCTCAAAATTTTTAAGAAATTTAAACGATTACAGATTCGTATTCCTCATTTAAAATTTAAAAAAAACTATTTTTCAAACTACGACGAAACATATTTGAAAATAAGTTTTTTAATATTCAATGCCGTGTTGCCCAAAAAATCGTAGCGCGATGAACTTTTAGCCACCTGAAAATACCCCCGCGCATGACGCTCGCAACTGGAAAATGAAGAATATAGTTCAACGAAACAGGTCGATTAACGGGGTTCGGTTTTTTTATTTTAAAAAACCGAACCCCCGATCTAGAAAATTAGAAGGGCGCGGGTGATGAAAAGGCCCTGCGGTCATGTGGTGTTTCAGTTTTAAGCCCCAAATCTGACGCAACAATAGGAATCTGTAAAACTATTAATGTACATGTGGGCGGGAGATGATTAATATGCACAGATAAATCCAGAGGGCGCATCCGTGTTTCCACATAAAATTGTAATTTGTTGTTGTTTTTAGCATGGCTGCGACCATTTTCGCATATCAGCGGTTACGACCCTTTCACCAACACTTGGATAAACCATTGCTTTGTGCTTCTGTGGGGGTGATTAGAGAGTTGGACTCGGGACCTGAGGGTTGTAAAGTTCGAATTCCCAGTTGGGTCCGCTGGTGTGTGTTGAGTAAACTAGTGCCTAAACAGTTGTACACTGATAGTTTTTTCATAGGTTAGGTTGAAATAGAGACATGTCAGGTTAGTGACAGCTAATGGGTTTGATTGCACGTCTTGCTAATGGTTACATGAGAAAAAAGGTGTGAAGGATACCAATGATCTGGTGTGAATGTAAGAGTGCTGATCCTGGGGGAAGCAAGACCATTCTTATAATAAAGTACAAACCACGATTTTTATTCATATAATAAAGTACGGAACAATTATAGAACCACCACCACATACTAGTATATTCATACATCAAATAATAACACAATAATCAACAAAGTTACATAATATACATACAGTTACATATTTCAGTTGGCAGTCTTTAATCAATTGGTTCAGTCGTGTACAGACTTATTTTACATATTGTACATTTAAAAGTACAAACCACTATTTTCATTTATGTAATAAAGTACAGAATAATTATAGAGTTCACTACCAAATATATTCATACATCAGTTAAGTGCTGAGGCTTTAGGGAGTGATTCGGTCAGCACTATTTATCATAGGATGGATATCACAGGCAGTATTCATCCATTGTATTTGTGTGGCAATAATGGGAAGGGTCGACAGGTTGTGACATGTGTTGTTATGAACATAGATCAGTATGGGACATTTTATTGAAGTTTAAATTGAAAAATAGAATTGTGTGGATTGTTATTCTTATGCACTATTTATTCATAATGCGCTCAGATCTAGCGTAGTCTACTGACACGACCCAACAACACGGCAGGTTAAATGTGCACGGTCGTGTTTTTCTATAAACCATTGTATATAATAGAATGGCTGATACACACAATAATTTGGCTTAAATGAATTATTCCCATAAACATTTCTGTGTTGTGAAAACTAAAAACTGTTTATTTCTAACTTGATGCAGCATCAGACGTTCAGATCTGTGAGGAAAGTGTCTGTCAACTATGTAATATTGCCGGACTACTTTTTGGTAGTGAATTCTAGAATCCAGCCTAAAAGTACAAGCAGAAAACCTAAAATCTGGTGCAGACAAATTAGACTGCAACAAAATCACGCTGGGCAGGTAACTTTTGAAACAAGCTAGTGGTGAAATTTCAGGAATTTGTCAACACCTGCTAAAAATACTCTAAAACTATTTACAAAAGAGATGTTCAATGTGTAATAACCGCTCACTTCTTGGCATGCACAGTCATATGGTGCCTTTTCAAGTTGCTTCCAAGTGTAAATGATTTGTGACAAATATGGCAGTAAAATGGCTTCTCACCAGTGTGTGTGCGCTTGTGTCTCCTCAGATGAGAACTTTGACCAAAACATTTCCCACACTGATCACACTTGTATGGTTTTTCTCCCGTGTGAGTGCGCATATGCTCAACAACAGCAGACCTGTGAGAGAAACTTTTATCACAAACTCCACAACCATAAGGTTTCTGACCCGTGTGAGTTCTCATGTGGGTTTTCAGATTTCCCTTTTGGCTGAATGATTTCTCACACCTAGTACATTTATATTCTTTCTCCCCAGTGTGGATTCTCATGTGTTTGGTCAAGGTGCTACTGTCACTAAAACACTTGCCACATTGGCTGCACTCATAAGGTTTTTCACCGGTGTGAGTTCTCATGTGGGTTTTCAGACTTCCCTTACAGCTGAATGATTTCTCACACACTGTACACTGATATTCTTTCTCCCCAGTGTGGATTCTCATGTGGCTGGTCAAGTTGCCTTGTTACTAAAACACTTGCCACATTGACTACACTCATACGGTTTCTCACCAGAGTGAGTTCTCATATGGGATTTCAGATGTTCACTTTGGCTGAATGATTTCTCACACAATGTACATTGATATTCTTTCTCCCCAGTGTGGATTCTCATGTGCCTGGTCAAGTTGCCTACTGACACTAAAACACTTGCCACATTGACTACACTCATAAGGCTTCTCACCAGAGTGAGTTCTCATATGGATTTTAAGATAATCACTTAAACTGAATGATTTCTCACACATTTCACACTGATGTTTTTTCTCTCCAGTGTGTATTTTCATGTGTCTGGTCAAGTGGCTACTTGAACTTAAACACTTGCCACATTCACTACACTCAAATGGTTTCTCACCACTCTGTATTCCTTTGTGTGATTTTTGACCCTCTCTTCTGCTGAAAGATTTCTCAATTGATGTCGAGTTCATTTGCAAATCTCTGTGGTTTGCCATTGCGTCCCAGTTTTTCAATGTGATATTATATTCACTTCTGCACAACCTTAATGTTTGCTAAAATTAAACACAAAACTCACTTTTTATAGTAGTTTGGAATTAATATTTATCCTCCAGTTATGATTATCCACTGTTTTTTGCACTTAGTATATTCTTTTTTTCCCTTTATTATCAGTAGTTGTATCAAATAAAATTATCTGTAATATAATGCTATATATAATTTTCTTCTAATTTTGCTACTTTGCTAACTAATAAAACAAAATTGGACTTGCATGATTATGATATTTAATATTGAATAAAATTTACTGTATTATCAGAATAGTGTTTATTAAAGTCTGTTTGAATATCATATTTAAACAGCAAAATTTCACATTTACAATTTCTAGTCACAATGCAAACTCCTTGACAGGTAATCTCTTTGTATAGAGGACTGCCATTTAATATGGATTCAGGAGTACATTAAAATAATAAAACAATTATGACCCAGATGTTCAGGTGCTGCATTTTAAGTTTTCATTCCCACAGCTTTATGTTTAAGAAGCTGGAACTACGACACTGTTATTTTTAGAGAAGCTTTACTCATAGTTCATAAGAAGGAAATGTTCACTTAAAACACACAAATCTCAACATTTCCAAAGCATACCTTTCATATAAAATCTATTATCACACTTAGACACCCCCCCCCCATTCCAACAAGTGCGACCCTTTTCCCTTTTTTCTAAAAATCTGGGTCTGCCATTGGATTACTATGTACTTGAGGTTTGATCAGGTGCGAGCCACATTCAACGTTATGGTCCATCATTATACAGTAGAACCTCTCTATTAGGACCACCTTTGGGACCAGTGTTAGGTGGTCTCAATAGTGAGGTGGTCTCTATACAGAGGTTCTCTTTGAAAGCTTTATGAATGATTTGACCGTGAAAAGTGGTCATGTTAAAGAGGTGGTATCCATAGAGAGTTGGTTTTAACTGGGGTTTCTACTTTACTTCTATTCTCGGGGGAAGAAGGCCATAAAGCAGACATTTACGTTTACATGTATAAATGCATTACTCTGCATGCACACACTATATCGAGATTTAACGATATTAAGTTTAAGGACCACGTAATTGATTACTAAATATTATTCCATTTAATGGATTGTTTCAAATATGATCAAAAACATTACGTAACAGTGTGAAACCGTCCTGGGTTTAGTATCGTACTTATAACCATTGCCTTTCAGCTTACTATTGATAATTTATGGATTTTGACTGTGACATATAAATGGCACAATAGACAGCAGGAATGTGTTAATATTGGGAACTTCCACCCAGTAGCCTGTCCATCAGAAACCAGCCAGACCCGGCTAAAATTAACCAGCATTGGGCCACCGGGAAGGCTATATTTCGTAGCCTGGACACGCGGCTCCATACAGAAGAAGGCAGGAGGCCAGGTTTGCAGGTGCGCTGGGGGTATTTAAATACTCTTTATCATCGTGGACGTTGTCCGTACGTACACCAATATAAATAATTGCCACCGCGCGCGTAATAATTCTGTTTACGTAGACCGCATATGTGCGGATCACGTTTTTGAGTGTAGATCACATATTGCATGTCTATTGATTAATGACAGTATTATTAGATCTCTGCAAAAGTAATGATTTGAGAATTTTGAATGGAAGAATAAATGCATCACAAACCTGCAATTTTACTAGAAAGTACAGGTAATAGTGTAGTTGACTATTGTATATGCAATGCAAGTTGTGCAAACCTCATAAGTAATTTCACACTAAGTGGCTCAATTCCTGAATCTGATCACTGTGTGCTGTATGTTGATCTTAAGGTCTCAAATATAATTTCTTATGATATAAAAGGTGATCCTATTTATAATTACACTTGTCCTCAAGAACGAAATGATCTATTCTGCAAAAACCTTATGTCAGATACCTGTATGTCTAACTTAGAAGGTATGTATGAAGGTATGGCTAAATGCGAAGAGGTTAATATTGTCAGTACTCTGTGGGATAAATATATATTGTGTGCAATGAACAAAACGTATGTCAAACAGGTGTGTGGTACATTTAGAAACAAGATTGATTGGGTTGACCAAGAATGCAAGATTCTTAGATTGTGATAATATCCAGGAAAGATTCATGTTAAGAATTTAAAGCGCTTGTTCAAAGAAAAAAAAAACTAAACACAATTTCCATAATGCAAGAGCTAGATCAGTTCTCCGGAAAAGATACAAAGCGCTTTTGGAAATTGATAAAAGTTTTCTATAATCAAAACACATTATCAAATCTAGACCCGCAAAGCATTTGTAACCAGATAGCTTACTCTCTAGTATGCCTGATGAACCATATTTCAACAAAGAATTTGAGGAAGAATGTATGAGAATGATCTTTCTTTCAATTGCTGGTCTAATATGGACGAAAATATTTAAAATTCAAATTTTACTATAGATGAGGTCAAAGAGGCGATTAATCACCTGAAATGTAAGTCACCAGGGCTCGACCGTATTCCAAGTCAATGTATCAAGGGAGCTCGGGATATTCTTGTTCATCATCTTTGTACTCTATATAACTATATTCTATGTATGTCAATACCCGAATGAATGGGCCTCAGAGTCGCTATCCCTAAAGGAAAGGATGACATCAGGCCTATAACCATAGAACCCATGTTCGGGAAATTATTTGAAAGTATAGTTGATAAACGGTTGTCTTTCTATAAAGAAATCTTCGATAAAGAGGATAAATACAATGGTGGTTTCTTGAAAAACTCATGGACCCAAGACAACATGTTAATTCTTCTTGGATGTATACAAAATCAATTAGCGTTAAATCAGACTCTCTATGTTGGGTACATTGATTTTTAAAAAAAGTTTTTAATTATGTTAATAAAAATGTACTTTTTATGAACTTGTGACAAAACAAAGAGTTAATGTTTAGGCCATCCAGTGCGCAGGGAAGTCCCTTGTGTAGACAGGGCCCTTCGTGAAACCTGGTGGGATCACTGGCCATATAGCCTTGCGATATAAAAGTGGAAGCTACTGTTGCATCGTAGTAGTGAACGAGGTCTGTTCTTAAACAACACAACAACGAGAAGTACGCGGGGTTGGTGACAAGCCCCGGCTGCTACAAGCGGGTCTGCTCCCCAGGAGTGGACTTGCATCAGCTTGACGAGGTCACGGGTGCGACGCAGCACGGTCTGCGCGTGGCCGCGGCACAAGACCCTATAAATTTGTTCACAACTAATTAAAGGTGGTATGAAAGGGAGAATAATCCTATTATTACGTAATATGTATAGCAAGATCAAAGCGCAATTCTATCATTCCGGGCGAAAATCTCCGCCAATAACCCACGCTGATTGGTCGAACAGGCGAGTCAATTATACGATATGCACGCTGCTAAGGGCTGTAACGCGCATGCGCAAATCAGCACGAGTAAACATTTTGACAATCTTCCGACTTCCAACTAGTATTTTACAAAATTCTAGTTGTTGGATTAATTATTTCTTGGTGTCAAATCAATCGCATATTCGTCCTTTATCATTCACAAATGTTTTTATAGTGGATAATTTCGAAACTATGCTAAATATTCAAAGGTTTTAACTGAATAACAGCCGCTGAGTCGCATGGTCAAAATGGCAATGAGAACGTTATGATATTATTTATTTTCAAATAAAAACGAATATGACACTCATTTAGTGTGGATTTTAGTCATTTTAGTCATGATAGAATGGTATTTGGGCACTGCGTTCGTGTCAATCACACATCACCGTGCAAAATTCTACGATTGACCCTCCAATCTCGTGCTCAAATCCTACAGTAAAGGTTCAAAATAAACTGTATAAGTGGATAACGGACTCGTGTGGGACCAACCAGGGTGGACCACTCAGCCCAAATATGTTTAGACAATTGTTACAAGATCTTAGTTGTTACCTTGACTCTCAAAGTGGTATAGTTTTAAATGCTAACCAAATTCTACTGCATCTCTTGTGGGCAGATGACACTGAAGAGGGTCTACAACGACAATTAGATGGGGTGTTCCAATTGTGTTCGAAGTCCCAAATGATTGTTAACTCTTTAAAAACTAAAGTGATGGTGTTTGGTAAAAAACGTGATGTATCTTTTAAATTTCATGAAACACCCCTCTCTATAGTAGAAGAATACAAAGTTATCGGGGTTGTTTTTAATACTGTTGTAAAATGCAACCAAACTCTGTTCAAATAGCATGTCACATATACCAAAGATAAAGTGCTGAAATCAACTTTCATATGCCTTAAAAAGCTAGGAAAATTGGGAATGATCACACCCAAAGTTGGCTTTCAATTATTTGACTCCTATGTTAAACCCATTGTTAATTACGCATGTGAAATCTGGTCAACAGCAGAATATTCAACTCTAGAATCTGTACAGACAAAGTTTCTCAAAATGCTTTTGGGGTGAAATCATCTACCTGTAACATGGCAATGTATGCAGAAACAGGACGATACCCACTACATCTTCAACATAGAAAATTAATTGTATTAAATATTGATGTCGATTAACAAGGCTAACTGACGACAAAATAGTTCAACAAATGTACAATATGCTTAGAGAATTATCTGATTTAGGATTTAAAACCTGTTGTTAAAACCTGTTGTCATCAAGTATACAGTTCTTATTGGTCATGGCTTCAGCCACTTTTATAATGAAAATGTTAGTATAACAAAGGAACTTGACGCGGTGACTGTAAACCAAATAGAATCGAATCTGTTCAAACAGTTTGAAGCGGATTGTATGGTAAGTTTGCTCAACTATCCTGTTCTTATGGCTTATGTAAAATTCAAGAAAGAATTTGGATCAGACCAATATTTACTACTTATTAAAGACTACAAACTTAGAACATGTTTGTCAAAGATATATAAGGTTAAGTTCACATGACCTCCACATTGAAAAGGGTAGGCAGGTAAAACCAAAATTAGATGAAAACCTACGTATTTGTCAACTATGTAAAAAAGGCATAGAAAATGAATTTCATTTTGTTATAGAATGTTCCATTTATAATCCAGAAAGAGAATTTGTGTACAATGCTTTAAGTAATATAGAAGGCAATCTCCATAATTTAGATAACACATATATTTTGAATATACATTATTTATGCTTGTACAGTTTTTAAACAAATGTTTAAAAAAGAGGTCAACTGATGTTTTTGCTCTAAAGTAACACTGAGTTTTATTTTGTCTACTGTTTTTGCTATGCTCACATCAGTGTACTCTATTGATAGTATGCTTACTCATTGTATCCTGTATGTTTTACGGGTTTTATTCATTGAATGTGTATGTTCTTGTTGTCATGGCTTGACAATAAATGAATTTGAAATTTAAAAAAAGCATTTCTCAGTAACTATAAAGAATAAACCCATACAAATTGGCATACCTTTCAGTCATGATTTTGAGCATCATATATTTGTGCTTATTTATTGTTTGAGGACATCTTTTGTCAGTATTTACATTTGTATATAGATGGCAGGTGGAAATGGGTAGAGTTCTGTGTGTCTCTGCTAGCACTTGAGGACAGAACTCACGTAATATCTTTTGTAAACAACTAGTGATGCCATGCAAACCACATATATTATTGAAGATTAGATTCTCTAGTATGCACATATACAAATTCAACAAAATTGGCCAAATAAAAGATAAATTTGTAACAATTTCAAAGCTGTTAGTATCAATGAGGCCATGGCTAGTCCCTGCAAGATGTTGAAGCCTCAGTAATATAAGCCTCAGTAAAATAATCTATGATTTATAGAACTTATGACGCAAAATGTGCTTTACGATTGAGACTAAACCTATGTATAGAACTAAAACGAAGACACGTTTTTGAGGAAAAACATAACGTTCTCGCATAACGTTCTCGCCTATATGTAAATTAATAACTGCACAGTACGAAAGTACATGTTTTGAGATTTCTGCATATTTCCTTGAGAGCATGTTCTTCTATGTCCAGACATATTTCCAAGTCTATTGTTGGTTGAGGTTTAACTTTGATTAATGGAGGCATACTACAATAAGGTAATATGACATTACATGTGACCATATTGGTGTGCAAATTGATGAGGGACTTAGTATTTTGATTAGGTTTTTCAATTGCATGATATTTTGACATCCACGGCTTAAATAATGTCTTAGCCCTTGCTATAGAATCTATTTATAATTTCATTTATTATTTCTTATTATACATGAATCCAGCCTGCAGAAAACCTAAAATCTGGTGCAGACAAATTAGACTGGGCAGGTAACTTTTGAAACAAGCTAGTGGTGAAATATCAGGAATTTGTCTACACCTGCCAAAAATACTCTAAAACTATTTACAAAAGAGATGTTCAATGTGTAATAACCGCTCACTTCTTGGCATGCACAGTCATATGGTGCCTTTTTCAAGCTGCTTCCTTGTGTAAATGATTTGTGACAAATATGGCAGTAAAATGGCTTCTCACCAGTGTGTGTGCGCTTGTGTCTCTTCAGAGTAGAACTTTGAGAAAAACATTTCCCACACTGATCACACTTGTATGGTTTCTCTCCCGTGTGAGTGCGCATATGCTCAACAACAGCAGACCTGTGAGAGAAACTTTTATCACAAACTCCACAACCATAAGGTTTCTGACCCGTGTGAGTTCTCATGTGGGTTTTCAGATTTCCCTTTTGGCTGAATGATTTCTCACACCTAGTACATTTATATTCTTTCTCCCCAGTGTGGATTCTCATGTGTTTGGTCAAGGTGCTACTGTCACTAAAACACTTGCCACATTGGCTGCACTCATAAGGTTTTTCACCAGTGTGAGTTCTCATGTGGGTTTTCAGATTTCCCTTATGGCTGAATGATTTCTCACACACTGTACATTGATGTTCTTTCTCCCCAGTGTGGATTCTCATGTGGCTGGTCAAGTTGCCTTGACACTAAAACACTTGCCACATTGACTACACTCATAAGGTTTTCTCACCAGAGTGAGTTCTCATGTGTCTTTTCAGATTTTCCTTTTGGCTGAATGATTTCTCACACAATGTACATTGATATTCTTTCTCCCCAGTGTGGATTCTCATGTGGCTGGTCAAGTTGCCTTGTTACTAAAACACTTGCCACATTGGCTACACTCATAAGGTTTCTCACCAGAGTGAGTTCTCATATGGATTTTAAGATGTTCACTTAGACTGAATGATTTCTCACACAATGACATGATATTTTTTCTCCCAGTGTGGATTCTCATGTGGCTGGTCAAGCTGCCTTGTTGCTAAAACACTTGCCACATTGACTACACTCATTTTTCTCACCAGAGTGTGGGATTTCAGACTTCCACTTTGACTGAATGATTTCTCACACACTGGTCCAGTGTGGATTTTCATGTGTCTGGTCACACTTGAACTAAAACACTTGCCACATTCACTACACTCATATGGTTTCTCACCACTCTGTATTCCTTTGTGTGATTTTTGACCCTCACTTCTGCTGAAAGATTTCTCAATTGATGTCGACTTCATTTGCTTATCACTGTGGTTTGCCATTGCGTCCCAGTTTTTCAATGTGATTTTATATTCACTTCTGCACAACCTTATTGTTTGCTAAAATTAAACACAAAACTCACTTTTTATAGTAGTTTGGATTAAATATGTCTCCTCCTGTTATGATTATCCACTGTTTATTGCACTTATTCCTTTTTTTTTTATAATTATCAGTAGTTGTAAAAAATAAAATTATCTGTAATATAATGCTATATATAATTTTCTTCTAATTTTGCTACTTTGCTAACTAATAAAACAAAATTGGACATGCATGATTATGATATTAAATATTAAATAAAATTTACTGTTTTATCAAAATAGTGTTTATTAAAGTCTGTTTGAATATCATATTAAACAGCAAAAATTTCACATTTACGATTTCTAGTCACAATGCAAACTCCTTGACAGTTGATCTCTTTGTATAGAAGGACTGCCATTTAATATGGATTCAGGAGTACACTAAAAAGAATCAAATAATTAAGACTCAGATGTTCAGGTGCTGCATTTTAAGTTTTCATTTCACAATTTTATGTTTAAGAAGCTGCAACAACGACACTGTTAATTTTTGAAGCGGCTTTTACTCATAGTTCATAAGAAGGAAATGTTCAATTTAAACACACAAATCTCAACATTTCCAAACTATAACTTTCCTATAATGTCTAAATGTCAAGATCCATTTCCCCCCACCAAAACTGACTTATTATAGTAGTTTGGAATAAATATTTATTCCAGTTATGATTATCCACTGTTTTTTATTTATTCATTTTTTCTATTATTATCAGTAGTTGCATAAAATAAATATATATAATAAGATAATATACTTAATTTTCTTTTATTTTAGCTAATTTGCTAAATAATAAAATGCAATTGGAAACACATGATTAAAATTTTTAATATGTCATAAAACGTTTTGTTTTATCATAATATTATGTTTATTAAAGTCTGTTTTAATATCATATTTAATAGCAAAATTTCACATTTACGATTTCTAGTCACAATGCAAACTCCTTCACAGTTGATCACTTTGTATAGAGGACTACCATTTGATATGGATCGGGGGGCACAGTAAAACTAAAACAATTATGACCCAGATGTCCAGGTGCTGCATTTTAAGTTTCCATTCCCACAATTTTATGTGTAAGAAGCTGCACCAAGGATACTTTTATTTTTTAGAGCTGCTTTACTCATAGTTCATAAGGAAATGTTTACTTAAACACACAAATCTCAACATTTCAAAACAATAACTTTCCTAATATGAACATGCATTGCCTGCACCCAGCCGCAGCTAGTGATTTAATACAGTAAAAAAAATTGTGAAAATATGTATCTAGCATTTAAATGGTAAAACAATTGGCTAATAAAAAAGCCTTGTGGTAGTTTATCGTTAGAAATATATTATCTATTTTTTTTGATATTAAAAATGAAATAAATCAAGACTGATTTTGTACAAATTTGATATATACATACATGTTTAAATAATCTCTGTCAGTTCAAGTTGAGAAATTTACATGTATTACATGTACCATCACAATGCAAACTCCTTGACAGGTGATCGCTTTGTATAGAGGACTGTTTAATATGGATCAGGGACACAGTAAAACTAAAACAATTATGACCCAGATGTTCAGGTGCTGCATTTAAGTTTTCATTCCTACAATTTTATGTTTAAGCTGCACCAACGACACTGTTAATTTTTGAAGCGGCTTTACAAATAGTTCCTAACAAGGAAACAAAACACACAAATGTCAAAATTTCCAAACTATAACTTTCCTATAATGTCTATTTTATCATAGGCAGATCCCCCCCCAAAACCACCAAAGTACTTCATTTACAGTATACAGTATAGTTATATCATTAAAATGACACGTGTAATTTTATGTAGATTTTCACCAGACTTATCGCCCTAAGGGACCATCCAGTATTTATGACAGGGTGGGGTAGGAGGATTTCAGGGCGGGGCATGATCTTTTGTAACAATCTTTTGGGGGCTATCAATTTTTTCACAAACTAACAATTCACAGAAAATTTACCCGTATTTTTGAGAGATTCTGTACTAAAGTTTACTGCTTTTATATGGACATCTATCAAATAGTATTTGATTTAACTGTCAATGACAGTGTTAACTGTAAAGTGTGTGTGTGTGTGTGTGGGGGGGGGTCATCAATTTTATCACATGAAATTGAGGGGTTACCAATTTATTCACAGAGAAATTCAAAAATTTTCAAATTTTTTGAAAATTATACTGACACAGTAGATCTACAGTAACCTTTTCTTTGTTGTACTTCATAATATCCACTAGACTTGTCAAAGAGTGCTCTTGCGGTTCGAAATTCAGATAAAGTTAATGCATATTTCTTAGACCTCAAATATTTTTTTTTCTTTGCTTCTCATCACATTATCTTATTATTTGTAAGCTCCTCATTCCAGTAGGGTTTATAATGTGTTAACCGTTTTCTTATATTGTTAGATGCACCTTTCACTTCCAAGTGTTTTTCCATCTCATCCAGGATGATTTTACAAAAGTTATTGTAAATAGTATCAACCTCGTTTTGTGATACGCTTAAATCTAATTGGTGGTCTATTAAAGCGGTGATTGCATCATTCCATACGTTATTATTCGTAAATTCACATGGCACATTTTTAAAGTTATATTTTTTGCTGACATGTTCCTTAACATTACAATTTACATTCTCGTTTTCCGAATTCACAGATTAATAAGAACAGGTTACGGTGAGACACACTAAACTGTGGTCAGGGGATTTACTGCGGCTAGACAGAGGACTTTGCAATTTATGTTTATCAATCTCATCACTTACAGGTTTAACATGAAAAAACGATTTTAATTTTAACCAATTTATTCACAGAGAATTGAGTGGGACTATAAATTTTTCATGGACTTTTTTTTTTGGAAAAATGTCATACCCTGTCATAAATACTGAATGGCCCCTACAAACATGTTCATGGAAAATTAACGGGGTCACGGAATTCTCACACGGTCACGCTCCGTACACGGCCGTGGTTTCCACACGATCGCAGACCCTACAAGGGATCACACATTCAGCTGCTGGGGCCACGACCCCTACTAGACTGTACCATTTAGACAATAGATTCTCGGTCGACTTTAAAATAGTCAACTAACCCCCTGAGGAATCTTCAGTGATTATATATTCAAGGGATGGAATACATGAGTTCATTTTACGCACATGCATGCAAATGAGCTGCTCTGATTGGCTGATGGTTATGTAGTTTGACTGTGACATTGATGAATGGCACAGTACACTGGGGTGTGGTTTTTATCATGTCTCCACAATATATTTCTCACATCCTATTCCACAACAGTCGGGAATGAAAATTGTGATTGTCAGACTACAGCTTAACCATTGTGCCAAGCATTAAGCCTATAGTTGAAATTAAAAAAAAAAAAAATAAAAAAATAAAAAAGCATTAGGCTAGTAGCACGCGCCCGTCATTATTTACACAGAACTTTATGTGATATGCCACATGCCCCAATTACAACAACACAAAAACACAAACCAAACACCACGTCTGCAAACTGGGAACACGCGACGCCATTATGTCAATGATTCCACAGATTACATCGCGTGTCACAGGAACAAACACGTGAGGGGAAGCTGGGGTTGACATGGGAGCCGAGATTTTTCTGTAGTACCAGAAAGGCAGATCCAGGTTATGGGAAGAGGGGGGGTTCAGCGCTTATGGAAAATGAAAGCGCACTTATGGATTTTATGAAAACCCTATAAAAAATGAAGTATTTTGGTGGTGGGGGGTCCCCTGCCCCCCTGGATCTGCCTATGATGCAGCCTGACACAGTTTGCTTCTCAACGTAAAATAATCACACTGCACACAGCACATCGTGGGGTTCACGGCTTCCCCATTCACACAGCCTACAAAGTCCATGTGGTATAAGTAATAAGCCCGAATAGATATGGATGCACATAACAGGGCCCACTTACCATGTGTTTTTGTTTTCCTATATGGTTGTGTATGTTAAGAACATTCATCCCCAAATATTGGTAACATACAGTATTTATTTTCAAAACGTCCGGCATAGATCTAGGTTAAGGCAAAACGAAAGCCAGTTGTCCCTGCACCACATAAACATAACGTGAACATGTCTCCGAGAAAACGAAAGCAAAAGTAGACTTGTTGGGTAATATTAAAGATCAACATAGTAAGCTATAGTATACTGAACACTGTAGCACTTTATACTTTGGACTTGGTGCATATAGGAGTGTGAATAGTTTATCATTAAACTTCATGTTCAATTATAAGTGTGTAACAGGATACGTCTAGGCGAGAAACATAATAACACAAGGTACTGTACTGTTTATATATTATGTTACCTATATAAGGGATTATTTTGTTTGATACTTAAATTATTATGTTACCTATATAAAGGATTATTTAAACTGATATTGGCATTTGAAATCGCTGGTTTACGTTTATGTTGAGAAATCCTCGTCTGTTGCGAACAAATGGCACGATGTTTCAACTGTCTCACGGTGTTGGGTAGCTTTACAATGTTGTGCTGACATTGTGGACCAATTTTCAAACATTCATACTTTATATTCCTGTAAAAACTGTATAGATATGGCAGGATGCCGTAGACGATGTATATGTTCTAATGCAAGGCATTCAAGACACAAAATTGTTTTGACAGACGAAATAGAGTAGGCAAAGTTTGTGGACCAAATTAATATATCATATTACCTGCTAGGCATGTTGCCATTAATGTGTATCATCAACAAATACATAATCCATCTAACGGTTCATATGGCATAGGTCTGCTCAGTATTTTACAGTGAAAATTATCGTTTATTTGTACATTTCTTACTAAAAATGCTCCCAATTTTGTGATACATGCTCCCGATAACGTTTTATAACGTAAAGAGATTTGTCCAACACCATGAGACACTTGATGCATGAATATGCAAGGGACTTAAAAAAGCAGCAGCAGCAGCAGCAGCATACAAATGGGGTGGGGGACCAATGAGACAGGGTTCCATATGAGATGCCTTCTCCCACAAAACGTTGGGAATGCTTGAATGTAAAATTAATCAAAATCCAAATGGTGAAAATTCGCCATTCATACTTTGCAAGATCCTTTAAAGGTATCATTTTATCTAATTGATAAAGTCTACATCCATATACCAGTATTTGATAAATGATTTTATATTCAGATTATCCTGAGCATGGCAGAGGGCAGACAGACCCAAATGGCTGACTTCACGGTAACACCGAGGCCAGACTATGGTACTACAACTATGGCCGCCATGTGGCAGCACCAACAACATGGCTACTTCATAGACCTCCAGGTTAAGGTCAAGGACATGACCATCCCATGCCACAAGCTTGTTCTCTCCGCTGCCTGTGAGTACTTCGCATCATTGTTGACTTCCGAATCCAAAGAGAAAACAAATGATGAAATCTGTTTGGAGAACATAGACAAGGATGTGATGATGAACATAATGAGACATTTGTATGGACAAGATGCGACCTTCAAGCTGGAGTCCCTGCCAAATGTGTTAGAAGCCACGGAGATCATGGGGCTAGAGTCTATCAAGGAACAAGTTTCAAAAATCATGTCCGACAACATTTCTGCAGAGAATTGCCTTGCTTGGTGGAAGTTGTCTACAAAGTACGGAATGGAAGGGGTATGCAGCAAGTCCATGGAGAGGATTGTTTCTGATATTTCCATTGTTGGTTCATGTGAAGAGTTTAAGACCCTAACCATAGAGCAACTTTTGCTTATCATTTCGGCTGAAACGGTTGAGTCTACAGATGAGCTTCTTGTAGCAACTGTCGAGTGGGTAGACTTTGAGCCACTGGCGAGGAAAAACAACATGACAGACATTATGAAGACTATAAACTTGAAAAAGTGCAGTGTTGAAACATTGAACACTATCGACAAAAAATACCAAGACCTTCTTCACGATGCAAGTGTATATAGATTAATTGTGAACGAATTATTTGAAAGAATGTTGGCGTCTAAGGCTTCTGCAGGAAAAACTGAAACAGAGTCGTTGGTAGTTCTGGGTGGAATGGCAAATAATTGGGATGACAAAATCAACAACAAGTGTTTTGTTGCTCGGTCAGTAGATGATTTCCAGTGGGAAGCGTTTGCTGAAATCCCTGTAGAAGCTCAAGCTAAACGCTCGCCCATTGTGGCAACAAATGAAGGTTTCATTGTCCTCTGTGGCGGCCATAGCAAGAAGAAAACGACGAAATACGATGCTAAAAGTAAAAGCTGGCACGATCTGCCAGACAGTCCGGCAGGTGTAGAAGACGGTTCCGCGGTGCTATGTGACAACAGCGTGTACCTTCTGGGCGGTGATGGTCCTCTCTAGCCTCAGTCTACAGACTCGACCTCGCCTCGCTTATCTGGCACCAGGAGGCAGACATGCTGGAGAAAGACCAGTGGCCTATTGCTGCCGCCTTAAACAAAAAGATTTATGTTGTCCACGGAAAAGTCTTGGGATGTTTGATGCAGCAACGACAAAAACATGGCAACAAAAGTCAAATCTGCCTGAAGATGTTCCTGATATATATGGATCAAGTCTTGTCGCCTCTGAGAACTCTCTGTACCTTGTAGGTGGGTATGACAGTGTCGCCGCTCGCTATGATGAACCCACGGACGCTTGGACCTTGCTCACCCCACCTGGTATCCAACATGGCTTTGGCTCGGCTGCCTTGTACAAGGCGAAGATTTATCTGATTGGACACTTTAATGCCGACCACAGCAATGCATCTGTTTATGACATTGCTAAAAACCAGTGGTCTGTAGTGCCAGTCAACCTGCCGTTTAAGCAGATTTCATTCTTCACAGCTGCAGTAGTTACGTGGCTGTAGTGGTGCAGATATTGCCGACTGGATTGTCACAGCAGATACATTTTCCTGTAACTGATTAAATTGATGTGCATGCTTCATTGACCATTGGACAAACACTTAGTATAGGAATACGTATAGTATCAGTAATAAGTCCTGGTGAAGTGTGTGAATCATCAGCAGGTGTGTCGCGTGGTTGACAATGTGAATCCTACTTTTTGACATTGTCTTGGGCACATGAGTTTTGAGCGGCTCTATATATTTGTATTGTCACGCTTCTTATATAGTAAGTTACCTAGGGAGTGTGGACTTTTCAGTGTCTAAATCCACCTAGTTTAACCACAATACACCATAAGGTCCAAACCAAGATGTCTGCATATGTAAAAAAACTTCATATTTTACACCAACATTTTACCCACACAACAACCCGAAACAAACACATCGGTAATGACATTTCCGCCCAAAAAATAATTGCGCCAAAAACCGCTGCCGCCGCACCTGTTTCCCGCCTAAACCTGACCTGTCAATTTTTTATTGATGGGGTTTAAAAGGCTTCCAGCCGCTCCACCAGGACTTACTACTAGTATGTAAAATGTGCGTATGGATTGTGCTGGAAATATATTGGCAAACTAGGTGTTGGTCAGGAAAGAAAACAACAACAGACAAATGATATTGTTGATGAAGATGGAAATGTGATAACCGACGAAACTCTTAAAACGGAAAGATGGAGACAATACTTTGATGAGTTACTTAATGATGGACGAAATGAAATGACAGATAGTAATTTCAATACAGAGAAGATAGACAAACCTGATGAACTATTAAACCAACTACACCAACAAGTACTCAATAGGAAAATTTCAGTGGATGAAGTCAAAAGAGCATTGCAGAAAACGAAAAATGGCAAGGCCCCAGGGTAACGATGAAATACCGGCAGAAATACTTAGGTGCGGCAATATGCCATACATTTTGTGTAATCTCTTCAATGTTTGTTTTAATACTGGGAACATTCCAGCAGCATGGAGGGAAAAGTATTATCACACCCATACCCAAGCCTGGAAATACAATACATAATGAGCCTAAACATTTTAGGGGCATCACATTAGCTTGCACAATGTACAAGGTGTATTGTTCAGTCTTGAATACAAGAATCTCAACATGGGCTGAAGAAACAGGAATTCTGCATGATGAACAAAATGGGTTCCGAAAATCACGCAGCTGCATTGATCATCTCTCTACACTGACCACAATAGTAGAGACAAGAAAGAGCCTAAACCAACAAACTTTTGCCGCATTCATTGACTTCTCCAAGGCGTACGACACAATTGATAGAAGAAGAGACTGTGGGGCAAACTGGAAAAATATGGACTTAACGGTAAAATCTTCAACGCTGTCAAAGGGATATACTCATCAGTTGAGTGCAGTGTTAGAGTAGGTGGAGCATACACGGATTGGTTCACGGTAAATGTAGGATTAAAACAGGGATGCACCCTCTCTAGCTTGCTCTTCAATCTGTATTTGAACGACCTAATCAAACATTTAAAAGATATCGACACTGGAATAAAGATAGATGGAACTAAAGTCAGTATTCTTTGCTATGCGGATGACATTGTGTTGCTTTCGGGTTCATCAGAAGGGCTACAGTCTATGTTAGATGCTCTGAGTGACTGGAGTGCTCTCTGGAAAATGAAAATCAATTATGACAAAAGTAAAGTAGTTCATTTTAGAAACCAAACAATAAAGCAATCCCCCTTTAACTTTAACATACATGGAAACATAGTCGAAACCCAAAACAAATACAAATATCTCGGACTCCTCTTGGAAGAGCATTTAGACATGAAAGTGACGTCAGATCACGTGGCAAAAGCTGCCCAACGTGCCCTGGGACTGCTAATTGCCAAAGACAAGGCCCACGGAGGTATGCCTGTGGACATCTATACCAAGCTGTATGACTGCATGGTGCAGTCCGTCATTGACTACGGAGCATGCATATGGGGACAAAGGTCATACAGTGCAATTAATAAAGTTCAAAACAGAGCTACAAAATACTTTTTAGGCTTACACAAAAGGGCACCCAACGCTGTCTCAAATGGAGACATGGGCTGGAAGGCACCAGCAACCAGACAATGGTCAAAGGTAGGCCACCAATGGGCACGACTAGTCAACATGGAAAAACAAAGACTTACATACAAGGTCTTCCGGTGGTCATACAATCTAGCCATTAGGAACGTGAAGAATTGGACTCACAGAACAATGAAAAAGTTTGGTGAAATAAACATTAACAACAATATCAGGGATAAGTTAGACAGTAAGCAATTGACAGTTCAGATTCAGGAGAAAGTGCAAAAAATGACAGAAAAAGAATGGAAGAAAGAGCTAAATCAGACGACAGCAAAGCATGGACGGGGCAATAACAAACTTAGGTCATATAGAACCTTTAAATATGAATACAAAATGGAACCATACGTACAAGCCAAACTGCCGAAAAGTGAACGCTCAGCCATTGCAAAGTTCCGAGCTGGCATCGCACCAATCAACATAGAACTCGGAAGATATGAAGGAAAACCTCTACATGAAAGAACGTGTTCTTTCTGCCCAGAAGTTATCGAAGACGAAGTACATGTTATCTTACATTGTCCAGCATATGAGGATATTCGAAAAGAATTAAATGAACACATGAAACAAAATATAGACAATTTCAATAAACTGAATGGTGCACAGATTCTGGGCCTTGCCCTGTCAAATGAAAGGTTTATAAAGGTGACTGCCAGGACCTGCAAAAATATTTTAAGAAGAAGGAAAGATCTATACAACATTTAATTGTGAGGACGTTTTTTAAATATACAGTGATTATACGACCTGTTGTACCAAATGTTTACAACTCGGTTTTAAATTGATTTGCACACTATGTTTTTTTTAACGCTACAGTCTCTCAATAACTCTTACCTGAGTGGTTGAAATATGTAATATCTGATTTTAATGTCTGTAGAACACATGTTTACTTACATATTTTAATTTGAGACTCAAATAAAAGTGAAACAATTCGTCCGATATATTTGGTTGACAATACATTTTAGAAAATGCCCACTTTTATGGTACCGATTCATCCATTTTCATGGGTCCAGCTCATGGCCTATTATATGTGAAGTCGTTATTTGATTGAGTTTTACATATGTAAGTATTTTATTGCTCCATATATACTTAGGATTATATTGAGAATACAAAGGTTGAAAGGAGCATTATTTAGAATAAGATTTATTTATTACTATTTATTTATGACTACATATATGTTACATATACAAACATGAAAAATGTAAAATAAAATGTATTTATCACAAGACACAAGTTATAAATACAGAATTGTAAATTAACAATGGCATAAACTAATTGCACAAACTTCCATAACTTAATCTCAATTCAATATTAATATATCATGTATATACCCTGACTATCTAATTATGTCTTAAATCAATATAGATAAAATATAAAAATAAACATACAAAATAAAATAAAAAATGGAAACTACAAATAACTACACACTATATAGTTCAAATCGATGTATCGAAGCCTGCAATCTATCTATATGCACCTAATTGCACAAACTTCCATAACTTAATCTTAATTCAATATAAAATATCAAATCCAAAATAAAATGTGTATTTATCACAAGACATAATTTATAAATGCAGAATAGTAAATTAACAATTCAATAAACCAGTTGCACAAACTTCCATACATAACTTAATCTTAATTCAATATAAATATATCATGTATATACCCTGACTATCTAACTATGTTTTAAATCAATAGATAAAAATATAAAAATAAAGATACAAAATAAAATAAAAAAAAATTGAAACTTCCAATACCTAGACACTATATAGTTCAAATCAATCTATCTGAAATCTACAATCTATTTACATGTATACAAAAAAATCTATGCATCTATTTACACATCTTTTGATGCTATTGGCAAATCTCTATTGTGGCCAATTTCATTTGTCCATCTGGATTGGCAAGTTCAGGTTTTTATCATTTTACCTTTCACGGATGGTGGACAAAAAAAGACAAAAGTACAGTCTTTTTTTTCAGCCACAGCTTGTGGCGGATTTTCCACTCCTAAACAGCTAAATATGCTGTTGATAATGGGAATGTTGAGCAACATGTAACGGTCTTTTATATTTGTGGCCATCACATCCATGCCATGTTCGTCGCATGCCCGTATGCCTCTTATGACGCCAGTATATGGGAGTTCCATCCCATTATAATCTGGTAGATTTTCCAGATCAGGAATAATCTGTAATATAAAACATGTAATAAGCATGTTACTTGCTGTACATATTACATATAAATAAATATGAGTAACATTCAATCACGACTAATAATAATTAATCTATGATGTATGAAATGAATTTGTCATTTCATTAATGTTTTATACATTTTGAAAAATATGAATGTATAATAAAATATGAAGATTAAAAAATTGCATATATGTAGTACACATGGTTTTTTTTGTGCATAATCGCATTGGAAAACTGTTAAAGTTTGATGTTTAGAATGATTTTGACATGTCATTAATATTATAACAATCAACAACATGGATTTTACTAAATACAGATATATATTAATGTTTGGTAACTTCATTAATGCAGGCACATGTAGCTATGTTTCTAAAAAAAACAAAAAAAACGAATGAATGGAGTGAAATGTGTCATGCGGTTGGACCATAGTTTTCAAACATGCTAATAATTTTTGTGTCAGGGAGAGTTTTGTACGGTCCAATCTATTGAGAGAAAAAAACAGTGCTTAAAAATGATACATCATTTTGAAACAAATAACGCAATTGTTAAAGAAAAATGTCATACGTCAAGATAAAAGATGAACATAAAAATATGAGAAATCCAAACAAACAATATTTACATGTATCTAACCTACATAACACATAGCTTAAAATCACAATATACTTAGATTTATAAAGTGTTGAAAGTGATAGTTATTAAACAATGTTGTGCATCAAATATCTCAATGCTGTGTATAAATTAACCCAGATTAAGTGGAAATTAAACAAACCTCTACAACCTTCCCAGTAATGTTAACGCGTGCCTCTTTGTTGGCGGGCATATCTTTCACTTCTTTCAACGGGCGACCAACCCATAATCTTTCCGCAATGTCAGCGACAGTATCTAATAAATAAGAAAGAAAATATCGATATGAAACTGAGAATGTCAAGTGTACTGAAATATGCCTCAGATAAAACCTAAGTTTTAAAATGTACATCCCAATATGCTGCACTACCCATTAGAAAAATCATCACAATTGCATAAGGAAAAAGATGAACCGCATACTATTGTATGACATTTTGCATTTTATATGACTTTATTTCCAATATATCTATGGATAAGTTTACAAAATATAACTATAATCATTTTAAATAGAAAAAATAAAATATGTTATAAGCTCACTGTCAATTTCCATTTGTGGCCCTTCGCAAACTAGGGAACTTTGCACAATGGTCAGCATCTCAACAGTCGCGGCGGTTTTGGTTTCGAGTAGGCGGGGACGTTATGTACGATATGTACCGTTCCGTGCGGTTCGTTGGAGGAAAATTCTGGTTAATTTTGATTAATTGTGCGTGTAAATTGTTCGCCTTACACGTAGTCGTGTCGCACGTCCGACGTACGATGTCATAGCAACGGAGTTGTGAAACTATTATCGGGACAGTCGTTTTTACCCGAAGTAAGCGGTCTCGTGAGAAAACCCGTTGTCGACTCGACATTTATGAAGCAGTTTTCTCGTAAATTAAGAGAGATTGAAACGCACAGTGATTATGGGAACATTGAAATAGTAGTAAGGCAGGGAACGCGCCTAGGTTTGAAGCGCAAAACGGCACTGGTGGGTAAAAAATGTCCGAAATTCGAGATTCACTACGGGGCGCCAGTTAAATCCATAATCTAAAATAAGTAAATAATTGGAAATAAATCGCATTTTTCCTCTCCAGGTGATTAGATTAATAAGCCCATATTTTGGTTAATAT
>JAGTTF010005819.1:0-30420 GCA_019095985.1 Streblospio benedicti
GATCATACACAGTTTAGATGCAGATATAACCATGAACAGCAAGCTTGATCATTATCAGCCCGCCATCAGAAGAGTAACATTCACTGATGAATTACTATAAATATTTTATCATTATTATTATGAGATCTGGTTGTTTCACCTGTGTATTCTTATTTTTACTTTTCTTCTTTCATTATTATGTAAATGTATTGTTCTTAGTATTGTTAATCTCTATTTTTATTCTGTCACATACATGTACTGCAAAGTATAAAATCCCCTTTCTAAGATGTGTTAACTGTTCGGTGTCTTTTAAGTACTTATGTTTTTTATTGTATTCTGATGAGGACAACAGTCGAAAACTGTTGAATAAATAATTTTTAGATATATTTAGTGATTATATGGTGTTAATTTTGGAATTTAGCATATTTATAAAGAACGAACTCAATATGATACATGGTTTCCAATATTCTATGAACCTTACTCAACAAATTTTAAGTAGATTTATTATATACCTTGGAAGTCACCTGTGCCATTCTCATGTCTTTAATTGAATCTGCGCCTCTTTCTGAATAAAAACACATATAGCTTCTATATAAAATAAATGTAGTAATTGCTGCGCCGCATCTAATCTTAATCATTATCAAATTTGTTTAGCTTCTATATGTTTGTCAAAAACTGAATGTGACACGAGAAATTTAAAAAAAGGCACATTTTACTAGCCGCACACAGCAATGTAGTCTCGCGCAACACAGACCAACGTATAGCGAGCTCCAGCGAGCTGTACGTTGGTCTCACTTTGCGAACCACCACACGGCCCCATCAAAGCGAGGCTGGCTGGTCGAGTCTAACAGCAATGGAAAATCAGAAAAAATCAATTTAGGACCCCAATCAATTTGGAACGCTCAACGTTCAAACAATTCCATAGAGATGACACTGTGCTCTAATGATTTGATTTTTTACTATAACCCACACTTTTGAATGCTATACATTTGTATTCGCTCACTTTTTCAAATGAAGAGATCCATAGAGTACGATGCAGTTATATAATGATAATTATTTTTTACTATTTTATAAAGATTTCACAAACAGTACATGTTCTGTATGGATAAGGACAATTCTTAATTTGAAGTGACTTTGAAAACTCACTGCAGCTTCATATATGTTATTCAAAAGGAATGATTTTACTGGATAGAATGTTTGTTTTTCCTAAAGATGAAACACAAATAGTGAAGATGTATAAGCGGTGGAGGAAATGACAAGGGTCGTTGATTTCAAGAGAAACGTTCAAGTAAAGGCATCTGGCAACTATCATATATGGCATAACAACATTAAAATGATTCTATGGATAAATGTTTGTTTGATTTCCTAAAAATGATAAGAAAACAAAAACCAATGAGGATAAAGAAGAACATGGTGGAGGAAATGCAAGGGGGGTAAAATGAAAACATTGAGAGAAACGTTCAAGTAAAGGTGATGGCAACTATCATAGTGACATGACAACATCAAAATGTGATTACGATGAGAAAAAAGTGACCTTTGATAATGGCAAAAAAATTGATAAGGTAAAAACGAATGAGGATAAGAACATGTTCAACATCAAAAAAGCTAAGAAAAAGGGTAGTAAAAATGATGACATTGAGAGAAAGCGTTCAAGTAAAGGTGATGGCAACTATGATAGTAACATGACATCAAAATGTGATTACGATGAGAAAAAAGTGACCTTTGATAATGGCAAAAAAATTGATAAGGTAAAAACAGCAAAAGTTCAAATATATGAACATAAACATAATGAAAATGCTGATGCCTCCAAAACGATATTCCTGTGTGTTCCTGTGTGTGATATAATCAACGAAGATAGAAAGAGAATGTCAGTGTTGCACATATAACCGATATGTTAAAGGTTATTAATGATATTAACACCGTGATTGAGACCATCAAAATGACCAGCACTAAATTGAACTCTGATTATTTGAAAAAGACCCACTGGAACAGCATCCATGAAACAGAGAGCAACAGCAGCAGCAGCAGCTATAACAGCAGCAGCAACAACAACACCGACGGCAACAATAGCAGTGGTGGCATCCTACACAAAATAGAGGAGATCATGGAGATTTTATTGCAACCACGCCAAAAGAACAGTCATTTTTAAAAAGTTTGAAAAGTTTAAAAAATTTGAAAAGGATACTTGAGGATTCTGTATACATTGCTATGAGGACAATAGTGAAATAAATTTTGAGAATACCATAACGCAAGACAGAGTTTTGTTATAACAACATAATTATCAGTTTCACTGTCCTCCATGGCAAATAGTTACTTATACAAAAATCTTCTATTATACATGCATTAAACAATATAACATAAAACTAGATTACATAAAAAATACGTGCAAATATGCGATATGTGCAAAAAAATAAGATAATCATAATGATTTAGCAATGTCGAAAGAGATCATCTGTGTTGGACACAAATTTAGCATTAAAAAATCTAATATTCCCGTCATTATATACATTCAAAATGTGACCACCTAATCTCAAAGCTAAATATGTGCTCAACTTTAATATGAAAGTTCGAGTGAAACGGGTCTGACAGTAATTTTGTCCTCCACGCATTGGTTGTTTTTACTTCCTCAAATCCTGCCCCAAAATCCCGGCCGGATTGCAAAAGCATATCAGTGACACGAATTTGAATATCACGTGACGAATAGCTTAGTAATTTATAATCTAATTATCAATGTAAAAAACAAATGCATACATATAACTTAAAAAGAGAGGCACTATGCCTACCATTGAACATTATAAACCTCCCACGATACAGGAATCAGCCCTCAAATGAGTACTCTACTCGAACTCAAGCATAGCACTACAACTACGCAATACAACAATAACAAGACACGAAACTCAAAACTTGCATTTTAACACAATTCATGGCATATGTAACAATTACTAAAGCCTGTTAGCCATTATTAAAAAGAAAGCTTATACCCGCGGGGTCAAAGATGCATGCTGAGAATCATATAGAATCACTCCAGTTGCATAATCGTATAAATTGATCCCAACTAAATCATGGTGAGATTGATTGAATTGGCATCTAAAACTAAAATCTAATGGAGAAATGTTAGTGTCCGTGTAAATGGGAATTCAATGCCCACCATGGACATAGAAAAAAAAAGACATATTTGGTGAGTGCATACTAATATGATTTTTACAGCATTTTATCTTCAAGCACCCTCGTCTTGACGACAATTGCCCACGTCCTGACAGCACCACCACCCATCCTGATTGCACCCTGACAGCATCCCCATATACACAACATCCAAGATCAAGGCGTCATTCCTTGAAAGGCAGTAATTTGATTATGTAAAGATGGTAGGGTGACCATCCTCTGTAAAAGCCAGTGAAATTCAAAGCCATTGTGATTTCCCCAACATTGGCTATAAGTATTCTTATTTAGAGAGTACAAACACATAAATAATATTAACACAATAAAAATTAAATAGTTGGGGTCTTCACCACTGGTCTATACCATCCACTCCCACCCAGACACATAATGATAAGAACATACTAATCTTGCAAGCATCTATAATGAGGATTACAATAGCGTGACTACAGTAACAGTCACTCCAAGTACATGCTTGTAAAAGCAGGTCTCACCAAGTAATGTTAGTCACAGCTGAGGTAGGAAATGTTCGTGTTTATGTAAATGAGAACACAATGCTCTCCATGGACATAGGAAAGGGATTCACAGCATTCTTTTACCCAAGCACTCACCCTTGTGCAAACCATGGGCATGGGTGATACTTTGCAACATTGACTCTGACAAATTTCACAGATACGTAATATGGTCACTTCATTGCAATGACAACTTAGCACCTTCCAAAATATACCTTACTTCTGAACTAAACAGCTTCTCATCCCCCACCTCCACCGCACACCTCAGCAACAATTATTACAAAGCACGGGTCTCACCATTTGCACTGTCCTGTCATCCGCCTTGTCTTGACAGCACCCACCACTGTTCTCACAACCTCCCATCTCACCCTGCTGCACCACCACTGTCCTAACAAAGCCCACTCAGCAATCTGACCCCGCGACCCCCACCGAGCTGTCTGATAGTACCTGACCACATTCCCCCACCAATAATTAACAACAAATATTGCAAAGAACGGGTCCCACCATCCCTCCCCACCTATCGTCCTGACAGCACTCACCTATGCCCTAAAAGCTCAGCCCCAAATCTGACCCCGATTGCCAAGTCCTGATAGCATGCTTCCCATCCTAACAGCTTCCAAGTATCAAATATGATAAGAGAGATAGTGTGATTTGGAACAACCATTAAGAGTGAAGGTAAATTTGAAAGGGGAGTTCTTATACCATAATATATAATCTTTTGCAATGAGCAAGAAGTCAAGCAACAGACCAAGCGGTGGATTTCTGAGCTTGTATGTAGTATACTTGGCGCAGACTAAGAACTACCTGGTTGACTACAACTTGAAGATTGTATGAGTATTTCTCAAAGTAAGTCATTGATCACTGCAAATACAATTGGCATGTACATGTAATATGCAAACACTATGTGATGAAAAAAAATAGTGTCTATGGTAATAGGAACATAATGCTCTCCATGGCACAGATATTCTCACATACTTCAGTAGAACAACCCTATTAAGACTGCCCAAGGACTGGCGTCAAGTTGTTTAATATAGGGTTGGTCTCTTTAGGGGACGTTTGAAATTGTCTTTTTTATGAAGACTTGGGACTGTTATAAATCATCCTATAATAGAGGTGGTGTATTTATAGAGGTGGTCTTGATTGAAGGTTTTAATGTACACATAGCCCAATTGGCAAAGTGGTGGTAATCCCTAGTATTTGAACCGATGTGACGCCTTTGGCGTCTATCCTGATTGCAAAACTTATATCCTCATGAAGATCCATGATCACAAGTGTCAATTCCTTGAAAGTGGTAATTGATTTATGTGGAAGTATTGTAGGCATCATCCTCTGTAAAAGCCATGTCAAATTCAGATTTCAACATTGGCTATACGTGGCCTTGGGTTAGAGAAAAATAAAACAAGCAAATAATATTAACACAATAAAATTGGGGGTCAGTTGGGGTCTTCACCACTGATCTATACTTCCATCCACTCCCACCCCAAACAATAATGATAAGAACATACTAATCTCAAAAGCATCTATAAGATTGGCAATAGCGTGACTAATAGTAACGGTCACCCAAGTACATGCTTGTAAAAGCAGATCTCACCAAGTAATTAGTCATTAAGTTTTAGTGGTGGAAATGTCTGTGTTTCTATGTAAATGAGAACCCAATGGCCTCCATGGTGGTGCGATTCCACAGCACTCTTTACCTGGCACTCACCCCAAAAACCACGGTAAGACATTGCAACATTGAATTGCAATTAATAGATGTCACTGGTGGTAATGACAACTTAGCACCTCGTAAAACACAGACCTCAAGACATATGTGCCCCTGCGATGAGTAAATGACACTTTACCCACAAACTAGCATCATGTTTCCGCAGCAAAGTGGAGGCTAAAACCTCAACATTAATCAGCCACAAATAGAAAACATTAGTTTTTTTGGACGCACGACACAGGGTCGTGTCTAGGGGCCCTGTGATTAAATACAGGTAACAGGTTTTTATTACATATTAACATTTATATTAATTGCAACACATAAACAGCTAAATTTCTAGACGACTCATGTAACGAATGGATTACATGCTGTTTTATGGCATGATTTACAGATGTTACAGTTTTTATTTTTTTGCTAAACAACGACCCAACAAATCAAAAATGACCTTTGATAGACATAATCACGCAGTGATGAAGTAAGACCAGATATGTCCCACTGCTGAAAACAGTAAGGACCAGTTGCCATGCATTCAGAACAACCAGTTGGAACTCGGCCGGTGCCTGGATGTGTTGATGACCTTGGAGCAGACTTAGTCAATTAAATTTTGAATATGAATTTTAATTCAATTACACATTCTTTTATGGTTGCAATAACATTTACAATAACTTTACTTCTTTGGTTTTTCAAACTAATTACAAGTACAGGTGCATTTTGACAACAACCAGCTGACGTTCAATCACAGTTACAGCTCCATGCTCAATAAGAGTTACACCCGTGTTACCAGTTCAAATCATTGCATTTTCAACCACAATTTTAACGAGGTGAAGAATGTCAAACATTTTTTATAATTTCCACATTCGAACGTGTTGCATCAAGATTGGCCCAAAATGTGACGTCGAGTGACACGCACCTGACGGGGGCAAGCTACAGTGTCAAATAGCGTCGCCAATGCTGGGCAAATCAGTTGTTTCCCCAGCATGGGATAAGCATGCCTCTATTACAGTATGGTTAATGGCAGTTGCATTAACTACAATTATAATTATAATGGACTCAAAGTCTACATACACACTCATTTTCAGTCTCTATGATATATATGTCTTGATGGCGTCATAATACACACGTTTTCCTCTGTCACAATGTTAGATTAGGGCTTCAAATAGCAAATATGTGATTGGTGATTTGCCCTAAATCTTGAACGTGAATTAAGAATTGCCCTTTTAAGTGCGTGAACTGTGATGGAACCTAGTATTGGTGATCAGATCTGTAAATTACAAAGACTGTGAAACTGATTTGCCCTAAATCTGAGATGTGAATGGTGTTGATGCCTATATTTAAATGTGTGAAATGTTATGAAAATCTGATACAACCGATTCAATTACCATTTCTGGTGATTGGTGAAAGACAATGCAATGTATTGGTGACTGGTGATTTAGGAAAAAAATGTTGGTGAATGGTTTTTCATCAAGGCTATTACCCCCCTCTGCTGGGGACCGGTTAGTCTCGATCAACCCTGTGATGGCAGGAGGAGAATGATGGAGATTGGCTATTGTCTGAAATACCCACAATGCATTGTAAACGTCACGTGGTTTGGTTCGGTTTCATAAATAGTAGGTGACAAAGCTCTGCGTTATCAGCCGGCATCAGCTGACACGGTGTGATATGCATGCGTTTGATCAGGATAGACTTATAGATTCTGTGGGCGACGCATGAGAAAAAAAATATGTTTCATTTTTGTTCTTTAGGCCTCTGCCCATTTCATTTTTCATGTTTTTTTCATGAGTGGGGTGCACATGTCCGTTTATTGTCTGATGGGTCACTGGGGCACTCTACAGGAGGCTTGATAGTAAACCAGGAGGATTAAACTAACCCCAGATGGGTTAATGCGAGGAATCCGGTTAAGTCCAACTGACCATATTTTATAGTCACGCATTTGTCTGTTTCAGGAAACCAGCTGGTACCACAATTTTTCTCTATTAGAAAAAGAAAACTTTTCATGGTGGTTCCGTTGGTTTTAATCAATATCAACTTACATGTTATGGTTCCCCTTTTTGATTTGTTCACGCACACACTCATGCTTGCAGAACGGGTCAGAGTTAAAACAGATTGAGTACAAGAACAGTGTTTGTTTCAGTAGTCAAATGGAAAACCAACGTTTAACTCATAATCAGAAGGATGTAAACTTCGATTCCCGGTCAGGTCTGGTGAATTTGGGCACACTGAGTATCAGATGTCTGAACACACACCTCTGATGCATAACTTTTCTCTATTACAAAAAAACATTTTGACCAATCACAGGCTGTTAATCTATATCATCTGAGGATGTGAATGAATATAAATGTTTTTTATTGACTCATCCCACACATGCATCAGATGGGTGTTAGATTTAAAAATCAGGTTGCAGTATTTAAACAGTGTCACATAAAGTCGAATGGATAATAATGTTAATCATGATCAGAAGGTTGTAACATTCGATTCCAGGTCAATTTGGTGGGCACTCTGAGTATCAGATGTGGTGAAGAGTGTTCATCAAACATTTTCATTAAAAAATTTGCAAACCAATCACAGGCTGGTAATCTATATTTAATCATAGGCAGGTGAATGAATATAAATGAGGTCAAGTGACCAATCCCAGCTTAAGTATCAGATGGGGTGTGGAGGTTCAACCAATCAGGTTGCAGTATTTAACAGGTCACATAAAGTAATAAATCATGTTAGTCGGCTCTCAGGTGAAACATTTCTCAATTTGCTTAAGTTCTCAGAGTAGTTATATGTGTTCAGCAAATGGCTTTACCAACAAGTTTTTTTTGTTCTTGGTACCTACATTTTAAATTTTTCAGACCATATCCCTAATCTCAGTAGTCAGAAGTCCTACGTTTGCCGGGGAGTTGTACATATATCGGCATTGCCAATGACCTGGTGTCAATGTAAAAAAAATTCAAGTAGATGACAGTGAATTTTTACTATCATCTCTATACTACTTCAAGCACTTAAATAGTTGTATCCACAAATAGACTAAGCAGTGCATGCCACAACCAAGTGGTAGTCTTGTCAACAAATACTCGTCAGCAGCATCTGTATAAATAGCCTGTACTTTATACCCCCGCCGTATAACTAGCCGCATTTGTGTCGACCATCGATGTTGTGGGAGAAATCGACAGATGACGCCGCCAAACGAAGCTCGTTATGCGGCGACGTGAAACGTAACGCGCCACGTCTCGCGTAACGCGGAGTACGCGCCGCGTGCGATGTCAGGTGACAGTGGTGGAGGGTGGATGTTAGGACGAGGTCCTGTTGGTTATATTTTTTTCTGAAGGTCAATGGGTTTGATTCCCAGGCAGAATTATTTTTGTTTTGATCAATTGATATGGCCAATTTTAAAATTGAAACAAAACTTGTGCCAAATAAACCACCCAATTATTTTTGAATATGGCTTTTAAAATTCAAAACAAAAGCAGTAATTCACGTATTGAAAACAGCAGCAGCAGCAGCAGCAGCAGCAGCAGCAGCAATGCAGCAACAGCAATGCTATCGTCGTCTTAGCAGCAGTGGATTGCACAAGGCAAGGCTCAACAGTATTTCTCAACATTATTACTATTTTCAGCACGCACGAGCCAACAATTCCTCCTTGAGAACCTGCCAGCATTGCCATGGAGACTTTTATAACAATTGGGACAAGCTGCATACGAATAGTAACAATCATCTACTGTAGTCGTGATTCCTGATAAATGCCACACTATTGGCCTATTGGTCAGTTAGTTGATTGTCACCAGAGTTAAAGATGATTTTTGTGTGATCAAGGAAATAAAAAAAAATCACTATCATGAATAAAACTGCACGTGCGTTCGCCTGTGTCTAGATGTTGACACAATTTACACGCAGTCCCAAATCTGCCAATATAGAGACCCCAATCACGCACCTCACGCGCCTTGTAAAGCCTAAAAAGGGCACCGACTGATGAGAATGGAGGCAGTGCGCGGGTTAATGTGACAAGGTCAATAAAAGGCTGTTCTTCCTTTCATCGCTCAGGAAGATGCTCTTTTTGGGGATCAGGAGAAGTAGTCCGTAATGACAGAAGAAAATAATGACAGAAGGTCTAGTGTGGATGACAAGAGAAGTAGTCCGTAATGTCGTAATGACAGAAGAAGTAGTCCAACATGAGGACAGATGAAGTAGTCCGTAATGACAGAAGTAGTCCGTAATGAGGCGGAAGGTGGTGGCGGCAGAAGGGTAATGAAAGGTGCAGTTCAAACCGGCTACATGGCTCGTCAATGGGCGTAATGAGTCTTTCTTAATGCTTTCGTCTATCATTATGAAGGAGTATTTGTAGAATTTATATACACGTTTTTATGGGACAAAACTTCTGCCATCACCAAAAAATCCGTTTATTGCTACAATGTTAAAAATAAGCTCACTCAGTTCACTTTAAGTGAGGACAGTTATATTCATGCGCCAAGACGTGCTGCCGGAAGTGGTAAAGAGTTCTATAGCACGTGATGACAAACAACATGGCGCTTACCAAGGTCATGTGACACGTCATGTGACATCCAGTCCTTGATTAATGTCTTCTGAATAACAGCTTGAATTTGCACTCAAATACGTATTGCTGATTTCACAATTACTATTGAAATTGAACACTAAACAGCTGTTTTGTGTAACTTATATAATTTGGTGAAAGTGTGAAATGGATTATCTGCTAAAATCTACAACTACGTCAATACACGCGCCTCTCCCATGATATAAACATATCCCAGATGGCGACGAAATGTTTTGTGTGTGGCAAATTACAAATCTGCTTTGAATAACGTACACATGCCAAGCGATTCGGGGAGTCTGCAGATTTAGATCACGATTACGTGAACGTATCAGTTTCACTCAATGCTGGGAGCAGCAACAACAGCTGACGTCACACGGCAAACATTTCAGCATTTCTTCCAATTTAAATCAACACCTGTGATTTGCTGATACAGGCATCAATGGACAACGTACAATGTCTGGCTCTTTGGAAAGAAATTATCTTATTTGATAACGAGTTGGGGCGGTTAAGTTGAGTTTTATCCCAGTAAACATTCAGCGTTCTCAGAACGTTTTGTCTCTAACATTGAAGAATTCGTGAAAATGTTGCACGTTTTCACTGCTGACTGTAAAGTATTTCCTGTTGACTTCTGTCAAAATGCTGACCGAAATGTAGGTCTATAGTTTGTGTATATCTATCACACTGGCTCTAGTATGAATTGTTTTATGAAACGGCAACGGAAATTGCAGTTATTATGAATTAGTTTTGACTTAAGGTGTATTACAAAATGAGTATGAAGAGCAGAAACGTTGAAAAGTGTTAGATCTAGGCCTTTATTTTTTTAGAAAAAGCTAAACCTTCAAAAAATATTTTATATTAACGTATAAAACGCTTAACGTCAATGTACAAATGTTTGCAATATCGTGTGTAGCTGACAACTGGTGAATTGTTTCACTTTCAGGTGAATTCTTTCACTTTCAATATCCATAATTGGCAACTGTCACAATGCAATGCAAAAGCCAAGTACTGACATACATATGGTGATATGCTGAAAGACTGCTGGGATGCTATGGAACTGTTGTGCTCCAAGACTGCTCTTTTAGTATTGAACTGTATTTTACAAATTTGTAGTTTGTAGTTGTTAACGACAATCATACTTATATGTTAACATATGTGGTATTCATTTTATAAACAATATGAAAACTTAATACAATATATATTCTTTATTTACTAAAATTACAAACTGTAAGCTTCAAAATATCTAAAAATATTGAAATTTAAATTCAAGTAAATCATTATTCGTGCATAACTTAAGGAATGATTGAAGGATTCATTAAAAATATAATATGAAAATTACTTATTCAAAGTAAGACATTATTCACACCAATAGCAAGCCCGCACATGTTGCTAACACCAGTATAGGCCATACTAAACATGTGACCCTCTTAAGCACATTCTCTATTCCAAATAATAACATGGTGAGTTGATAAGTATTTCAATCAAACAAACTATTTCAAAATCAGTAATGATTCGGTTCTTTGCTACATTAAACTATTGTTCAACGGGCAATTCAAGACTGGTCAATGAAGCATGCACATCCATTTATTCAGTTACAGGAGAATGTATTTGCTGTGACAATCCAGTCGGCAATATCTGCACCACTACAGCCACGTAACTACTGCAGCTGTGAAGAATGAAATCTGCTTAAACGGCAGGTTGACTGGCACTACAGACCACTGGTTTTTAGCAATGTCATAAACAGATGCATTGCTGTGGTTGGAATTACTGTGTCCAATCAGATAAATCTTCGCCTTGTACAAGGCAGCCGAGCCAAATCCATGTTGGATACCAGGTGGGGTGAGCAAGGTCCAAGCGTCCGTGGGTTCATCATAGCGAGCGGCGACTCTGTGCATCCCACCTACAAGGTACAGAGAGTTCTCAGAGGCGACAAGACTTGATCCAAATATATCAGGAACATCTTCAGGCAGATTTGACTTTTGTTGCCATGTTTTTGTCGTTGCTGCATCAAACATCCCAAGACTTTTCTTGTGGGCAACATAAATCTTTTTGTTTAAGGCGGCAGCAATAGGCCATTTGCTTTCTCCAGCATGTCTGCCTCCTGGTGCCAGATAAGCGAGGCGAGGTCGAGTCTGTAGACTGAGGCTAGAGGACCATCACCGCCCAGCAGATACACGCTGCTGTCACATAGTACCGCGGAACAATCTTCTACACCTGGCGGACTGTCTGGCAGATCGTGCCAGCTTTTATTTTTAGCATCGTATTTCGTCGTCTTCTTCTTGCTGTGGCCGCCACAGAGGACAATGAAACCTTCATTTGTTGCCACGATGGGGGAGCGCATAGCTTGAGCTTCTACAGGGATTTCAGCAAACACCTCCCACTGAATACCCTCTACTGAACGAGCAACAAAACACTTGTTGTTGATTTTGTCATTCCACTGATCTGCCATTCCACCCAGAACTACCAACGACTCGGTTTCGGTATTTCCTGCAGAAGCCTTAGACGCCAACATTCTTTCGAATAATTCGTTTACAATTAATCTATATACACTTGCATCATGAAGAAGGTCTTGGTATTTTTTGTCAATAGTGTTCAATGTTTCAACACTACACTTTTTCAAGTTTATCGTCTTCATAATGTCTGCCATGTTGTTCTTCCTTGCCAGTGGCTCACAGTCTACCCACTCAACACTAGCCACTAGCAGCTCATCTGTAGACTCAACTGTTTCAGCCGAAATGATATACAAAAGTTGCTCTATGGTTAGGGTCTTAAACTCTTCACATGAACCAACAATGGAAATATCAGAAACAATCCTCTCCTTGGACTTGCTGCTTACATCTTCCATTCCGTACTTTAAAGACAGCTTCCACCAAGCGAGGCAATTCTCTGCAGAAAGGTTGTCCGACATGATTTTTGAAACTTGTTCCTTGATAGACGTTAGCCCCATGATCGCCATGGCTTCTAACACATTTGGCAGGGACTCCAGCTTGAAGGTCGCATCTTGTCCATAGAAATGTCTCATTATGTTCATCATCACATCGTTGTCTATGTTCTCCAAATGGATTTCATCATTTGTTTTCTCTTTGGATTTGGAAGTCAACAATGATGCAAAGTACTCGCAGGCAGTGGAGAGAACAAGCTTGTGGCATGGGATGGTCATGTCCTTGGCCTTAACCTGGAGGTCTATGAAGTAGCCATGTTGTTGGTGCTGCCACATGGCGGCCATAGTTGTAGTACCATAGTCTGGCCTCGGTGCTACCGGGAAGTCAGCCATTTTGGTTTGTCTGCCCTCTGCCATGCTCGGGATAATCTGAATATAAAATCAGTTATCAAATACTGGTATATGGATGTAGACTTTATCAATTGGATACAGTTCTTACAGTGATGAATTAAAGAATTTTCAAATTATGAATGATTAATTTTTTCACCATTTGGATTTTTTGAGAAGGCATCTCACATTCCACCTGTCTCATTGGTCCACCACCCCATTTGTATGCTGCTGCTGCTGCTGCTGCTGCTGCTGCTGCTGCTGCTGCTGCTTTTTAAGTCCCTTGCATATTCATGCATCAAGTGTCTGTTCTCAACATACATGAATTATATATTCAGTGTTCTCTTTACGTTATAAAACGTTATCGGGAGCATGTATCACAAAATTGGGAGCATTTTTAGTAAGAAATGTACAAATAAGTGACAATATTCACTGTAAAATACTGAGCAGACCTATGCCATATGAACCGTTAGATGGATTATGTATCTGTTGATGATACACAACAATAGCAACGTGCCTAGCAGGTCATAAGATATATTAATTTGGTCCACAAACTTTGCCTACTGTATTTCGTCTGTCAAAACAATGTTGTGTCTTGAATGCCTTGCATTAGAACATATACACCGTCTACGGCATCCTGCCATATCTATACAGTTTTTACAGGAATATAAAGTATGAATGTTTGAACATTGGTCCACAATATTAATGTCAGCACAACATTTAGTCGGGGAGCTACGGTAGGTTCCTGCTCTGCGCACCCCCGCCATGATCCTCCAAAACCAAGCTTTTTAGATAGCTTATGGAGTATCTTTTTAGGATCAATGGAGCTTCCGATGAATTTCCTTTGACAAAATGGCCGCCGTTGGTATGCCCAAAATTGTAACTTTACTTCTAGAAGTGATAGAAAGATGAAACTTATGTCAAAATTAGGGTTTTTTGGTATGAGGAATTCAAAAACACCATTTTGATATGATTGGATAACTACAAAATGGGTTTGTTCAGAATTTCCAAAATGGCTGCCGTCGGTGTGCCCAAATTTGTAACTTCACTTCTAGAAGTGATAGAAAGATGAAATTAATGTCTAATTTGGGGTTTTCTGGTATGAGGAATTCATAAATCACCATTTTGATATTATTGGATAACTATTAAAATAGGTTTTATCCAGAATTTTCGAAATGGCCGCTGCCGATTCCACAAAAATTACATCTAATGCTTTCAACATGATAAAAGGTGAAACCAGTGTCATGTATTATGTTTTATTACAAGAAATTGACAATACTGAACAGAAATTCAACTTAACATGATATCAGATATGTGAGACAGGATTTTTTAAGACATGACAGTAAAAGTGAAGCTTGCCATTGCTCAGAGTACTTTGTCCTCATCCAAAGAGCAGCCATCAAAATCAATATTTGTGTCAATATCTTCTCCATCGTTCTCATCAGTTTCACTATCTTCACTTTCGAATTCACTGTCATATCTTTCTTGATTGCCAAGTAGATCAATTAGCTTTTTAGGCAGAATAGGCCCTTCTGACCACTGAGGTTCCAATCCAGAATCAGATTTTACCCAGCCATGGTTGGTTGGACACGGAAAATCACAATATGGACACGCTTAAACTGACATGTTCTAAAATTCACTCTTTTTATGTGTAGTATGAGAGAATGTCTTCGAGGAGGTAGCTTTGAAAGATCAACTTTTGCATTACTGTCAAGAGTAGTAACATCTCCAATCATAGCATTTAGCATTTCAGTTTTCACTGTATCAATGGATATAATTTTCTTAAAATCATACATAAGACAAACAAAACTTTCTAGTTCTTGGATCAAAGATGTTTCGATCTTCCAAGAACAGCCTAGACATCTAACTGTCTCCAGATACTTAGGATGTCCTAGCATTTTCTTACGTCGTATAACTTTACCCTTGCCTTTAAATGCACAATTTGCATCTTCACCTGTGAATACATACACACCTAAAAGACTGTTAAAATAATCATTGCCTAATTCTCTTGTGGTGTCAGAAATACTTATCATTTGACATCACTGTCTTGACATTTCACAACAACCTTATCATAACCCTGATCTTGTGCATATTGTATGTGCAACATTGTGTTGTACTCTAACTATACTGCTGTGTATACGCAGCAGTATAGTTAGAGTATAACAACACAATGAGGCCAACTGCTTTATTCCACTTTAGACAATTAAGCTCAATGTATGTATGTGTTTGAATGTTTCTGGGATATCAGTCAAATTATACAAACGTGCATTTTTATCTTCAATAAAGAGAATACGACCATGGTCAAGTTCATTGTTGGTTTCACAGCTCACATCATGTAATAAGACTGAAACCATTTTTGATTTAGCAGTCTTAGCCATGAACCCATAGATCTGAGTGCCAGGAGCATGTGGTACAGGGGTCAAACAATATGTCATGAGTTCCTTGATGTCAATTGGAGTATCCAATAACTGAGACTTGACAAGTAATTGGAAGGCGAAATCTCCTTGCTCCTGATATTGTGTCATTTTCCCTTGGCTTGATTCATTTTTTATTACCAGATTCCATTGTACGCAATTTCAATTTGGGAACTCTATCATAGAACTCCCGTTTCAAATCACTAGATTTTGTCAGCCTTTCATTTATAAATTTTATTTTTTCCAGGTGACCTTTGTCTTCAGCTTTCATCAAGTCTTCTAATCAAAGTGATTTATGTATCCATCAATATCATCTTTTCCCTAGATACATATTATAGTTAACCAATCATATCAAAATGGTGTTTTCTGAATTCCTCATACCAGAAAACCCTAAATTTGACATTAGTTTCATCTTTCTATCACTTCTAGAAGTGAAATTACAATTTTGCGCACACCGACTGCGGCCATTTTGGAAATTCTGAACAAAACCCATTTTATAGTTATCCAATCATATCAAAATGGTGTTTTTTGAATTCCCCATACCAGAAAACCCTAAATTTGACATTAGTTTCATCTTTCTATCACTTCTAGAAGTTTTGGGCATAGCGTCGGCGGCCATTTTGAAAATCGTCGCGTAGAATGTACTTGTCAAAGGAAATTCATAGGAAGCTCCATTGATCCTCAAAAGGTACTCCATAAGCAATCTAAAAAACTTGGTTTCGGAGGATCATTGCGGGGGTGCGCAGGAACCCACCGTAGCTCCCTGACTAATTGTAAAGCTACCCAACACCTTGAGACAGTTGAAACATTGTACGATTTGTTTGCAACAGATGAGGATTTCTCAACATAAGCGTAAACCAGCGATTTCAAATTCCAATATAAGTATCAGTTTAAATAATCCTTTATATAGGTAACATAATAATTTAAGTATCAGTTTCAATAATCCCTTATATAGGTAACGTAATATATAAACAAAGAGTCCCTTGAGTACAGTACCTTGTGTTATTATGTTTCTCGCCTAGACGTATCCTGTTACACACTTATAATGGACATGAACATGAAGTTTAATGATAAACTATTCACACTCCTATATACTCCGAGTCCAAAGTATGAAATGGTACAGCCAGTATACTATAGCTTACTATGTTGATCCTTTAATATTTGCCAACAAGTCTACTTTTGCATTTGGTTTCGGGAGACATGTTCACGTTAAGTGGTGCATGAACAACTGGCTTTCGTTTTGCCTTAACCTAGATCTATGCCGGGCGTTTTGAAGAAAGATACTGTATGTTACAAATATATAGGGATGAATGTTCTCATCATACACAACCGTATAGGAAAATAAAAACACAGGGTAAGTACGCCCTGTTATGTGCATCCATATATATTCCGGCTTATTACTTATAGTAGAGTCATTTTAAGTTTTTTTTGTCGGAAAAACTGCAAGAATTTGTTTTATGATTTTATTCAGTAGATATGATGCCCATTTATCCCAGAAAAAAAGTCTACCAAAATCACCCAATCCGAAATGTTTTTTTAGACGTTTTTCAAAATGGCCACCGGGCATATCGTTTTTTTTTTTCTTATGCTACATTGATGTGTAATACATAGAAATTGGGGTTAATGTGTAATACCTGGGCTTTAGGGTTTAAAGGTGTCACTTATTCCATTTTCAGCATCGTCTTAGTTATTTGACCTTATCTTGACCTCCAAATCCAAGATTGCTACTACTTTATCATGAACATTTTACGTATTTTATTTCTAAGCAATATTAGTGTGTAATACATGTATTTTAGCTTTTCAGGGTTACGGGTTGCAACTGCACTGTATTATTTTACTGATTTAACCTGATCTTAACTCATAAATCCACGGTGATTCCATTTAGCATTGAAATATGATACCATATATACTGGTAAACATAATTTGAATGGTAATGGAATCTCAGCTTCTCCATACCTTTAATCATGAGAGAGTTATGCACAAAGATTATTACAGTAACAGCATTTATTCTAAACCAAAGAATGTTACATACAACAGATATATACAGATACATGTGCATATATAACAGATAATGTTCAAATACGATTTCCCGGGTAGAGAGCCACAACCCTCCTACATTGAGTGACTATAGAATCTAGGGTCCCAATGCCTCGGAACCTCCAATGTCTATGGTTCTTCCTTTACATCTTCCAAATCATTGTTGTATTGATTGTGACAGTTTGTTAATTGGCAAGAGCCACATGTTGATGTACATGCCAGATTGTACAACTGACAGTTACATTTCGTTGAATGACAATGGGTTGTGGAATTCCAGGGTATTACATTAATCACACACAGTGGTGCGTGCAGCCTTTATATCATTCATCTTTGGGCAGTAATGTAATTTCCTGTCTCACTCCCATTTAGAAGGATCATTATGGTTATTTCCCATCCAAACTAATACTTGGTAGTGGACCCTCACAGAATGATATTTACTGGATGATACTGTAGGTGGTAAACGCTCTTGTGTGACAAATTGTTTTGAAGATAACAATTTCTGAAAAGGCCCATGAGCTAAACCAGTTCTTTTAAAACATCTTCATGAGAGAGGATGATGGCCCCCTCCCCATCCCACCAGAGCATAACTTCACGGATGTACTTACAGACTTCGTCACCACCATTGAAATGGTCAAGAAGCAACGAAACAGCCTCCACACTGGAAAGGTATCAGGTCAAGACGGCATGCCAACATGTGTCTTGTCTCAGGCAGCAGAACAACTTGCAGAGCCCTTCAACCACCTGGTCCGGCTTTCCCATGATACAGTACAACTCCAAGCTGAGTGGAAGAGTGCACTGGTTACGCCAATTCAAAAGAAGGGCAGTAAAATGACAGCAAGCAACTATAGGCCAGTGAGTCTTACATGCATCCGATGTAAAGTCATGGAGAAGCTGGTGCGAGATCAGATGATGAAACAACTGCAAAGCAACAACAAAGTAACTTTGATCGGAAAAGAACAACATGGGTTCTTGCCTGGCTGATTGTGTATTACATAACTGCCTGAGGTTATGGATAACTGGACAAGTATCCTGGATGATGGCAGAAGTGTGGACATCGTATACAAGATGTACATGGAATTTCAAATGGCATTTTGTCCCACACCGTCGTCTCCTGGCTAAAATACATGCTTTCAGCATCAGAAGCAAAGTCCTCAAGTGGCTGAAAAATTTCCTCACAGTCAGACAACGGAACGTCGTCATCAATGGCACCCGATCACACAAGGTGCATGTGAGTAGCGGTGTCTTCAAGGGCCCGTTGTTGGGCTGATAATGTTCGTCCTGTTCATTAATGACTTGCCAAGATACAAAACTGTTCATGCAAAGCAGCACTGACGAAGGCCATTAGGACCTGCAAGTCTATGAAGCAGTCAACGATATTGGGGTGGTGGTGGACAACAGGCTAGCATTCAAAGACCACATAGCGCAGGAAACATCAAAGGCAGATCGCATCGTTGGAGACATCCGCAAGTCCTTTGACTATCTGATGAAGAAAACATTTGTCCAGCTGTACAAGAGTTTGGTGAGACCCATCCTGGTAAACACACCTGAAAATACTGTGCAGTGATATCGAGGACGTCCAGCGCAGAGCCGCAAATCTTCTATCCCACCTGTATAGTGAACACAATGCTGAAGGACTAAAGATTCTGAAGTAGAGCATCGACACAAGCGAGGTGACATGATCGAGGTATTCAAATACCTCCACGGCTTCTATGATGTCCAACAGCCAGCCCTCATACTCTTAGAAAACAACTTGTGGGGTAACTCTCTGAAGCTCTCTGAAGGCTAAATATCAGAGGAAACTTCTCCCAGCCCATCATTTCAATCTGGAACAGTTTACCTGAATCAGGTGTCAAGTCATATAACACAGGATCATTAGCATTCCCAGTTGGAATGATGGAACTTTTTGTTCTCTGAATGGCCAAATGGTCTAACGTACCTGCCTTATGTCTTGGTGAAAGAATCCTATCAAACGCATACTAATTAAAAGAAATGTGGCATCAATGGCAGCCATCATGGATTTGGAGGTCAAGATAAGGTCAAATCATTAAAATGATGCTGAAAATCTAATCAATGATCCCTATAAACCCTTACGCACAAGTATTACACTTCAATGTAGGTTGTTTACGATATGCCAGGCAGCCATTTTGAAAAACGTCTAAAAAACCTATTTCGGATTGGGTGATTTTGGTAGACTTTTTTTCTGGGATGGAGGGACATCATATCTATTGAATAAAATCATAAAACAATTTCTTGCAATTATCCCGAAAATTTGGGTGTATTTCACCCAGAATGACTCTACTATTATACCATGAACATGGACTTTGTAGGCTGTGTGAATGGGGAAGCCGTGAACCCCACGATGTGCTATGTGCAGTGTGATTATTTTACGTTGAGAACACACGTGTCTGTGACAGCAAACTGTGTCAGGCTGCATCATAGGCAGATCCAGGGGGGGGCCCCCCCTTTTGCCACCAAAATACTTCATTTTCATAGGGTTTTTCATAAAATCCCGTAAGTGCGCTCCCTCTTTTCCTTAAGTGCGCCCCCCCCTTCCAAAACCTGGATCTGCCTCTGGTACTACAGCTCTCTCGGCTCCTATGTCAGGCCCCAGCTTCCCTCACGTGTTTGTTCCTGTGACACGCGATGTAATCTGTGGAATCATTGCAATAATGGCGTCGCGTGTTCCCAGTTTGCAGACGGCCTGGTTTGTTGTGTTTTTTGTGTTGTTGTAATTGGGGCATGTGGCATATCACATAAAGTCTGTGTAAACAATGACAGGCCTGGGGAAATGTTTTGTTTATTTTATTTTGATGTTTTTGTTGTTGTTGTTATTTTTTGGGTGGTGGTGGTGGGTGTGTGTCACAATGGTCATCAATTTTGTACAAGAAGGGGTGTCTATTTTGTGACAATGTTTTATTTTTTATTTTACTTTGCATGGTTAAAACACATAGAGGAAGTGCTTTTTATGAGCAGTGGTCACATGAGCAATCCATCATTTTTACATAATAACAATATATAGTCAAGATATCCATGATAAATTGCCAATACTAGAAAAAATAACACGAAAAAATAAGTTTTGGATATACATATTTGCCCATGAACATCAGTAACCATAATTCAGGCAAACGGGATGTGGCCCCGTTTTAAATATTGAGGCATATCACATAAAGTTCTAGCCTATTGCTGTTTTTATTTTTTTTCAATTTCAACTATAGGCACAATGTTTCGCACAATGGTTAAGCTGTAGTCTGACTGTCGCAATTTTCATTCCCCGACTGCTGTGGAATAGGATGTGAGAACTATATTGTGCAGACATGATAAGCAATCCCTCGGCGACAGGTCGTATTGTGGTAATGAAATTACAGTTTGGCCTGCTGAACTTCTATACTGTTACACACACCACTGTTAACGAAGAAGCCTTGGGCACATCCAGTGATACGGTATACCTATTGTATACCTCGATGGCCAAAACAACTTAAGAAGACGGTGGGGATCAGTGCATGTCCAGTGCAGCAAAAGTACATTGTGTTTGATGCAGTACGGAGACAGTAGAGGAAGGTTGACAGCAGTACGTGTGACGTATGACGTCTATCACGTAATTACCTACAGTAAATCAGATACTTCCCTGACCGTATGTGGGCACCAAGCCTTACGTTGCTACATGCCGTAGTCACACAGACACAGTAAACCGTACTGCCAACATGTCCGCAAGCCAGGTGTGCCCTCTGCGTTAACTGAGCAGACACTGTGAACGTTTTATCGTCTGGATTATTGAGATTTGAAACCAAATTAATTGGCGTTACTATGAGTACACAGCTGAGGTCTGAGGTTAAAAAGGAAACTGCAGCGGAAATGCCAGGTGTATGGCCGTGTAGGTGTGAGCTTTCTGGTTGTTTGTAAAGACTCAGTCTCACCATGTAGGCGAGCGTAAAGGCTCATGTTGAAGGCTCAGTCTCACAACCGCGAATATTAATCCCAATACTGGCATTACTGGCGGATGGTCGATCCCACCTAACATGATGATGTGCCACTAACAATGGCTATGATACGCCTTCGATGTTGACAATGATGACGATTACGATGGCAGCAACAACGACAGTAACGACAACGAAGATGACAAAAACAACTATGATAACGAAAACGTCAATCATTAAGATGATAACAACACTGATGCTTCAACATTCACTGCCGTGTGACTCCAGCTTAAGATAACATCACGTAAGAAAGACGCGAGGCCGTACAAGCATCAACTTACAATAGAAAATAGCAACAATACACAACACACAATGCTATGTAAGTCACTGATCTTTGCGTGTAACCGAATCCTTACAGCGGCAAAAGTCACGTATTCCGGAACACAGGCGTGGGATAACAGCGTGTCGGCTTCCATTACGTACAGTAGCAACCCTCCAACACGACCACCCTGTGGACTAGCCTACAGAGTGCTCATAATACAAGAGGTGGTCAAATCTGAAAAGATGTCTATAGTTGGTCTTTTTATCAACACTTGTGACAGTGGGAAACCACACAACTAGAGAGGCGGTCACATGACGCATGCAGTTCCAGGTACAATGCACTTTTTTTGCCACTGTGCACCTGAATCCTTCCATCAACCGCAATCAGCCGAATTACTTGACGTAATGACGTATTACGCCTGACAGGCGCAGCATGGTAATACGCTGTCTTTTTCCCCAGCATTGTGCTATTGTCGCCGGGTGTTCTGTCCTTGATTGGGGGCTCGAGTCGGGGTTGTGAGGGGCTGACTGCCTTATTGGATTGGCATTTCCACCGCCAGGTTTTTACACCAACATCCAATTAATGGCAGATCTCACATGCCTATTAGTTTTGCCATTTCTATTCCAAATCATTTTTCCCCATTTGCATTTCTTCCATCATCCAACTTACATATTATATCAATGCATAGAGTTAGAGTATTCGCCTGCCATGGTCTTTGTAGGCTGTATTCATTAAAGGTCTTGGATTCAGGAGCCGGTTGGTCAAATGCTGGTGGTGGTTGTTGAGCAAATGCATCACTGACAAGTTGCTCCTCGCACCCACATGCCGAACAGAACATGTTTCACGTATCCGACCCAAGTGAGTGAAAAGGCCAAATTATGGGCGCGTGTGACATTTCTTGCCTTTTGATTTCTATCAAGCCCCATTGCCCCTAACAAGAGGTGTAAATCCGCTATTGATCTTTCCGAGTGGCAGAAACACATGCACCTTGAGCAGACAAACCACCTGCTAGCTGAGGGTTTTGGCAGACGACTCACACGGATTTAAAAGCATTGTTAGTAAGCATTGTTTATTGTTTTATGAATTCGTATTTGGAATAGTTTTCACTGTAAATTACGATATATAATAAAAATTTAGATAGCACCAGAATTGTCTGAAATTATCGACGGAAATGTTCGTGTATGTGTTGTCTAGAAATCGGTTCATATAGGACTTTTTTCAACACTAAAATTATGATGTTTACTGAGTTCTAATTTCATGAATCTAGAAACATTTGGAGGACAAATATGACAGCAAGTGAACACCCATCTAGTGTATTGTGGGGCAATTTTGAAAAGGAAAGCTAAAGCAAACAATGAAATGTTCGTGGAAACGGAAGAGAGGGATGTTGAAGCCACATACATTGACAGCGATAACGACGTAATATCCTTCTAAAAATATTAGTTGGATGTTTTATCTCCCTAACACTTATAGTTTTAAAAAAGTCTATGCTCAAAATTTGGACTCCAGTTCGCCAGTTATTAGGTAATAAGGTGAAATATAATGGGACACTGGCAGGTATTTGAAAAAGAGTAGGATCTTATGGGGTTTCGCGCGATCGATGGCAGACATGTAAAAACACATGAAATGATGGAACGTAAAGGCGGTTAGTGACCTGGATCCGCCTGTGGTGGGTGGTCAAAAACGTTGAAAAGCCAACCATCTAAATCTGCCACTCCGTGCCTGTAGCGTCCTCCGCCGTGTAAATAGGCGGCAAATCCGCCGCTGTTCACCGATTGACTCGTAACCCGAGCCACTAAATCACGGGACCAGTAAAGCCCCAGTCTCACAGTCACAAATGTTCATCTAAAGCCCCAGTCTCACAGTCACAAAATGTTCATCTAAAGCCCCAGTTTCACAGTCACAAATGTTCATCTCACAGTCACCAATGTTCAACAGTACAAATAAATCATAATCGTTGCTGTTAAGTGTTGCCATAGAATGAAAACTCTTGAAATTACGCTAATGTGTTTTCCACAAGTTTGAATGTGGATTCAATTATATTATATTTCTCTGCTGTCAAGCTCCCTAGTCATTATCCCCTTATCTTATATCTTGTCTCTGACTTTATATGCTTGTTGCCGAGCAATGCATTTATACCTGTAAGCAGAAATCTGTGGTTTGTGGTATTCTTCCTCGCTATACAGGATCAGGCACTTTACATTTCCACCAGATCATTGGTATCCTTTTCACACCTGTGTTTCACAACTCCTCCATCTCATCGCCCAACCTATTAGCACAGACGTGCTCATCACTCCCATTAGCGTTCACTCACATGACATGTCTCTATTTAGCATTTAGGTACCACGGAGCAGTGTACAACTGTTTAGGCATGAGTTTACTCAACACCCACCAGCGGACCCAACTGGGAATCGAACTTACAACCCTCAGGTCACGAGTCCAACTCTCTAATCACTCGGCCACAGAAGCACAAAGCAATGGTTTATCCAAGTGTTGGTGAAAGGGTCGTAACCGCTGGATATGCGAAACAATCAAGCTCTCAGCCATGCTAAAAACAGCAGCATAAACATTAAATTTTCATGTGGAAACACGGGATGCGCTCCCTCTGCATTTATCAGTGCATATTAATCATCTCCCGTCCTACATGTACATCAATATATTTACAGATTCCTATCTTTAGCGTCAGTCTTTGCCTTTTTACTGGGGACCACACATGACCGAAAGGTGCCTTTTTCATCAGCCCTTCTACCCTGTTACCGGGCTGTTACAGTGTACTGATTTCTGCTCTGATCTCACCTTTACCCACCCCTTTACCTTTACCCTCACTCTCACCTTTACCTCTCTCACCTTTAGCCTGGAGATGAAAGCACCAAAAGTACATGATTCGGGACCTGGTGCAACTACTAAATATGGGCGAAAGGGGTGTACAGTTTCTTTGGAGTTTATAGTGATTTTTTGGCCTTGGGTGAGTCATTCGCCCTAAAATCTACTCAGCTTTAGTATCTATAATCACACGCTAAATAGGTACACGTCGGGTGAGTGAACTCTATGTGAATGATCAGTACGCTTTCTACATTACTTATCCCAGTACATTAAACAGCCAGATGTGTTGCACAAATATCTCCTGTATTGATGTATGTACATAACATGTAACATTGATTAATTTCTAACTGGACATAACTTGAACTAACATTGACAACTATAGCTGAACTGAAAAATGTGTGTGGCTGCTGCCTTGTATACTATCAGAATAATACAATCTTCACAATGTTCATGCTGTTCATGCTAAACTTAACTACCCAACAATGTGACTACTTGGTCCTCCTCACTTGCAGCACAACCTGTGGCAGCTAATCTTTCCGTGAGCACTTTCATTTCTTTCAAATGATTCTCAACAGAAGTTGTTTCTGACATTTCAGCCCTGAAATATTGCTGAGATTTTTTGAGAATAAGCTTATTTCCAAGAGTATTACATTCGTAGTGTTCACACAAAGCTCTCCAAGCATCTTTTGCTGTTTCACAAGAGGTTACCAAATACAGCTGTGACGTAGAAATACTAAGCACTAGACGCCAGCGCCTTCTGCACTTTACTGTTCCATTCTGCTACATTTGTTCTTTGCATAGCAGTGTTTAACCTATCCATGTCATCCAATTATTAGTTTCTAATTTGTCAATGACCCAACGTTCTCCGAGACTACCAGCCATCTTGGAAACGTGACAGATTTCTTGCGAGTTGAAAAATAATTATAGCAATTCACTATCAATTATAAGTTAAGTTCCATACAAAACCTGCCCCTACACAGCTCATACAAACAACAAATGTTCCTGGGTGTCTGGGTCCATAACCTGTTATCCGTGGAAGTTGTGCTGAATACAGTGAATAGTGCAGGAATTAACAAAACACGTCCTGCTCTTGTCAAAGATTTATTCCAGAGTGTTCCACAGTATTCTAGTCTACTAGAGATTGATAACACACATTCATTCTAGGCATGACATTCTAGGTATGACGTACATGTAATTGATTCATTGTCACACAAAAAGAGCTTTAAGCTGTTACTGTGTGAACAGATTGGGGTTCTCAATTTATGGCTGTACTGTAATCTCATTACGAATTTCAAATCAGCGCCCTCCTTGTAGCCAAAGTCAACTTATCTTGTCATTGACATTACATGCTTATTGCCGAGTCAGGCATTTATACATGTAAACGTAAATGTCTGCTTTATGGCCTTCTTCCCCCGAGAATAGAAGTAAAGTAGAAACCCCAGTTAAGACCAACTCTCTATTTAGACCACCTCTATAATAAGACCACTTTTCACGGTCCGAAACGTTCATAAAGCTCCCAAAACGAACCTCTGTATAGAGACCACCTCTCTATTGAGACCCCTAACACTGGTCCCAAAGGTGGTCCTAATAGAGAGGTTCTACTGTATAATGATGGACCATAACGCTGAATGTGGCTCGCACCTGATCAAACCTCAAGTACATAGTAATCCAATGGCAGACCCAGATTTTTAGAAAAAAGGGGGCGCACTTCAGGGATTTCATGGGTTTTGTGCAGGCGATCGATGGCGGCCGTGTAATCCCCCTATGAAAAAAAAATGCTTGTTTGTTTGTTTGTAATGCCTTGCCCCATGCGCCGCCCCCCTGAATGTTGACTGTGATAATTGACATTATAGGAAAGTTATGCTTTTGAAATGTTGAGATTTGTGTGTTTAGATAATTCTTGTTAGCTAATAGTTATAGGTAAAATCTAAGTATATATATGAATTATCTGTCATTCAAAACATACATAAAGACACCAAAATTAACTTTCTACAACCAATGATAAGGAAGCTCTGAGCTTCTTTGCTATCAGCAAGATGGCTCCGGCGGCCATTTTGTTTTTGCCTCTTAAGAAATTCAGACCAAGAGTGACACATTGGCACCCTTCAGATTCTTCTTCAGGATGCCATATAAATCCAAAATCAACCATAAAGCACCATAAATCCTCCAAAATACAGTTCTGCTGTATCCCATTCGACAAATAGACTAGACCCATCATACACAAAGTTGAAAGGGCTCATTGCATACCCGGCTCTGAAAATTAAAGTATTCTTTAGATTGTTACCACATTAATTGAATGTGTTCCACAATGATATGTTAATCATATGCAATACCATTTTCAATCATATTTGCATTTTCTTCCAAGTAGGATGATTGCAAACATGGACATTCCTTGTAAAATTAGCAGAAATTGAATACATTATGTTCATTTTGCTTATGCAAAATGAGCAAATTTGCATAAATTATATGTTTTGTAATAGAGCAGATTATTAGCTTTAATTTGATGTATTACACAAAAGTATTGTGAAAGTGTAAGTCATATTATAATGAAATTTCTTATAGTGAGGGGACATACGTTTTTATGTTTAGTTACCATGGAAACCAGTCGATTTCAACACTTTCCCAAGATCCTCCACAAATAGAAATATTATACAATGAAAGTCAAGGGTCTATTCTGTTGGAAAAATTAGGGTCAAAAAAATATGGGAGACCGACTCCTCAACATCAATTTCTAGAAGGTTTTTTCAAGTGTGGATCCCAGCCTATAAACATTTCCTTCTTATGAACTATGTGTAAAGCCGCTCCAAGAATTAACAGTGTCGTTGCTGCAGCTTCTTAAACATAAAATTGTGGGAATGAAAACTTAAAATGCAGCACCTGAACATCTGGGTCATAACTGTTTTAGTTTTAGTGTGCCCCTGATCCATATTAAATGGCAGTCCTCTATACAAAGTGATCACCTGTGAAGGGCGGTGCATTGTGACTAGAAATCGTAATGTGAAATTTTTGCTGTTGCAGCAAAATATGATATTCAAACAGACATTGCAATTAAACAACTATTATGATAAAACATGTTAAATTTTATTTAATATTAGTTTTAAAAAATAAATCATGCATTTAGAAAATTTAATTTTATTTTTTAGACAAATTAGCAAAATTAGAAGAAATTTTACAAAGCATTATATTACATATAATTTTATTAGAACATAAAATTAGTGATAATAAAAAGAAAAAGGAATAAGTGCAAAAACAGTGGATAATCATAACAGGAGGATAAATATTTAATCCAAACTACTATAAAAGTGAGTTTTGTGTTTAGTTTTAGCAAACATTAAGGTTGTGCAGAAGTGAATATAATATCACATTGAAAAACTGGGACACAATGGCAAACCACAGTGATGTGCAAATGAAGTCGACATCAATTGAGAAATCTTTCAGCAGAAGTGAGGGTCAAAAATCACACAAAAGGAATACAAAGTGGTGAGAAACCATATGAGTGTAGTGAATGTGGCAAGTGTTTTAGTGTCAGAAGCCACTTGACCAGACACATGAAAATCCACACTGGAGAGAAAAAACATCAGTGTACAGTGTGTGAGAAATCATTCAGTCAAAGTGAACATCTGAAATCCCATATGAGAACTCACTCTGGTGAGAAACCTTATGAGTGTAGTCAATGTGGCAAGTGTTTTAGTGACAGTAGCACCTTGACCAGCCACATGAGAATCCACACTGGGGAAAAAGAATATCAATGTACATTGTGTGAGAAATCATTCAGCCAAAGTGAAATCTGAAAACCCATATGAGAACTCACTCTGGTGAGAAACCTTATGAGTGTAGTCAATGTGGCAAGTGTTTTAGCCAACAAGGCAACTTGACCAGCCACATGAGAATCCACACTGGGGAGAAAGAATATCAGTGTACAGTGTGTGAGAAATCATTCAGCCGAAGTGAAATTCTGAAAACCCACATGAGAACTCATACTGGTGAGAAACCTTATGAGTGTAGTCAATGTGGCAAGTGTTTTAGTGTCAACAAGCAACTTGACCAGGCACATGAGAATCCACACTGGGGAGAAAGAATATAAGTGTACAGTGTGTGAGAAATCATTCAGCCAAAAGGGAAGTCTGAAAACCCACATGAGAACTCACACGGGTCAGAAACCTTATGGTTGTGGAGTTTGTGATAAAAGTTTCTCTCACAGGTCTAATGTTGTTACTCATATGCGCACTCACACGGAAGAGAAACCATACAAGTGTGATCAGTGTGGGAAATGTTTTTCTCAAAGTTCTAATCTGAAGAGACACAAGCGCACACACACTGGTGAGAAGCCATTTTACTGCCATATTTGTCACAAATCATTTACACAAGGAAGCAACTTGAAAAGGCACCATATGACTGTGCATGCCAAGAAGTGAGCTGTTATTACACATTGAACATCTCTTTTGTAAATAGTTTTAGAGTATTTTTAGCAGGTGTAGACAAATTCCTGATATTTCACCACTAGCTTGTTTCAAATGTTACCTGCCCAGCGTGATTTTGTTGCAGTCTAATTTGTCTGCACCAGATTTTAGGTTTTCTGCTTGTACTTTAGGCTGGATTCTAGAATTGCTACCAAAAGTAGTCCGGCAATATTACATAGTTGACAGACACTTTCCTCACAGATCTGAACGTCTGATGTTGCATCAAGTTAGAAATAAACAGTTTTTAGTTTTCACAACACAGAAATGTGAATGGGAATAATTCATTTAAGCCAAATTCACCAGTGTGTATCAGCCATTCTATTATATACAATGGTTTATAGAAAAACGCGACCGTGCACATTTAACCTGCCGTGTTGTTGGGTCGTGTCAGTAGACTACGCTAGATCTGAGTGCATTATGAATAAATAGTGCATAAGAATAACAAATCATACAATTCTACTTTTCTATTAAAACTGCAATAAAATGTCACATTTTGATCTATGTTCATAACAACACATGTCACAACCTGTCGACCCTTCCCATTATTGCCACACAAATACAATGGATGAATACTGCCTGTGATATCCATCCTATGATAAATAGTGCTGACCGAATCACTCCCTAAAGCCTCAGCACTTAACTGATGTATGAAATATATAGTATTTGGTAGTTGTTCTATGATTGTTCCGTACTTTATTTTATAAATAAAAATCGTGGTTTGTACTTTGGTATATGAAATACTTTTTTTACTTATTGGAGAAACTAAATGTACACTATGTAAAGTCTGTAGACATCTGAACCAATTGATTAAAGACTGCCGAAGGAAATATGTAAATAACTAACTGTATCTATATTATGTAACTTTGTAGACTCCTGTGTATACCTTCCATTATTTGAAATAAATTTATTATATAATATACTAACTGTATCTATATTATGTTACTTTGTAGACTATTGTGTATATCTTCTATTATTTGAAATAAATTTAGTACAAATCTGACTCAATTTTATGCATGATCATTTTTCTATTCATGTAAATAAAGGATAATCATCTATGTTGAAAGTTTGCTTGTGGATTCTCTCTGCAGTCAAGCTCCTACTAGTATAGATGTATTGGCCAAGTAACTTACATTAAAGACAAATACTTAGTAACGGTTAATAGCTCCTTGCCTCAATGTGAATGTCAAATCAAATCTTGTGTCTGACATTATACGGTTGTTGCAGAGTAATGCATTTATACATGTAAATGTCTGCTTCATCTTGGGTGAGTCATAACATCTACTCAGCTTTTAGTGGAATCTA
>JAGTTF010005819.1:43211-55720 GCA_019095985.1 Streblospio benedicti
TGCGACCATATGCTGCATACCGTCTTTCAAGAGTCTTATGTACATAATAGTTTTGTTACTCTTTCTGGACCAAAGTTACCCCCACAAGCTAAACGTGTCCCAATAGCGTGTTATTTGACAACTTGATCTTGTTGAGAGCAACACCAGGCGTAGTTGTGCTAAGTAAGAGGTGAGTGAATCACTGCACAGTAACAGGAGATGTGTATGTAACGCCATTATCGCCCACGGCCAGTCACTGTAGATGGGAAGAGTGTGAATTCTCGGCTCTCGAGTTACCCTCGGTGATGGCAGACCAAGGACTGTGGAGAAGGCAGGCGGTGCGTGGTGTCCACGTGAGAGAGTTCATTTGTTTTGAACAAAAGACCCATGAGGTGCAACATCTAAGTAGAAACAAGACAATGAAACAATTCGAATCATGGGTGCCCCCACCCTCACAAACACATACATTGATACACTGATTCATGTTTTTCTGAGACCCCACCCCGTCCCGACCCCCTTACAGACGGTGAGCAAGGGCCTGACATGGTCTTGTCGCTGACTGAGTAATGACCTGTCCCGGCTACAAGAGACTGTGATACAAGACCCCCACGGGGCAGGGCAGGGGTGGATTTACTGGACATGTAGCTGTGCTCACTTTTAATGGTGCATTTATGTGAATATGGTGGTTTAAAGTCCTGATTCAAGACTTGTTTTTACGGCGATTTTATGTTTTATGCCAGGTCATTGGCACACTTGTCAATCAATTGAGCATTTCCCATCCACTTGCATCTGTAGACAATGCATTTTCATGCATCTGTGTATTTGTAAAGTTTTAGAATTGAGCTCATTGTCAATCTGTTAATGCGCAATGTTCAGAAGAGATGCTCACCCAACCAAGGGTTAGGGCATCACAGTAACTACTAATCACTACTACATTAGCAGGCTCAGTGCTGTTACCAACTACAGAATGATTGCAAATGAGCTTGTGCTGATGTCCAAAAGACATCAGGAACTTCATCTATTTTTAAATAATTTGCTGTGAGACTGGGGCTTTGAATGCACATTTGTGACTGTCAGACTGCGGCTTTGAATGAGTCTGAATGGGGCTTTACGCCTGTTCCTGTAGGAGAATAAGGACTTATGTTCTCTCGGCTGGTGAGTAGCTCAGTCCGTGCTGTGTGGCTGTTACACCTTCTGGTGTTATTGCCAGACTCTCCCGGGTGCGCTCTGGGCCAATTCCCATGATTGTCTGTGTACTTTGCGAATTCATTGTCCCACATTTTTGTCTATATCAATGAGTACAGTTACGAATTATATGATTCATCTAAAACCCAAGCCTAACAGTTGCGAATGTTCATCTCCACATTTAGTACTGTGCTGGAGCATGTGTTAATTCTATGTGATCTATACCATATCTATACACCTGGATTTAAAACGCACATATTGCAGTAACATACAATGCATTACCATAAATGCACCTTGAAAAGTGAGCACAGTTACGTGTGCAGTAAATCCACCCCCCCCCTGCCCCGAGGGGGGGTCTTGTATCACAGTCTCTTGTTGCCGGGACGGGTTTAGGACCCCACCGGTCATTACTGAGTCAGCGACAAGGTCTTACAGCAGACAGGGTGTGTAAAATGTAAATTTACAGTGAGTTACGACTATAAAGCATCCCATTTACATCCATACATGTTGAAAAGTGAAAGCAGAACTAGACACTCACACAGTTATATCTGCATTAGCAAGGCAATCCTCTTGTCGGACAGACAGCAACTGAAAGCTAGACAGAGAATTACCATTATAAACCACCACATTTATATATGTAAATGTATAGTTTATGGTCTTCTTCCCCGAAGGATCAGACGACTCTACATCCACACCAGGTCATTTTCACACAGCATCTTTTTCAATTCCCCGAGGAGCATACTGCATATCACAACCTTAGCGCAGACATGCAGCAATCAACATTACCATTCACTTTCCCGACCCGTACCTATTTAGCAGGTAGCTACCAATGAACAACTGTTAAGAATGAGTTTGCTCAACACCCACTACCAAACTCGACAAAGAATCGTCTGGGAATCGAACTCGCATCCCTACAGCGGTCACGCGTCCAACTCCCTATCCACTCAGCCACGGAAGTGCAATGTTAAAAAGCTGAAAGCAGACAGCAGCCATTCACACCTCTACATTAGAATTGTGTGACAGGCTGTTTCAACTGAAAGCAGCACCTCGCACGGCATTGTGTTTTGGCGGTTTTTGCTCAACACTTACGCTAAATGGAGATGGAGTGAGGCAGAGAAATGGCTGTGTCTGTCAGACTCTGTGTGGATCTCAATGTGGGTGATCGCCGTAATACGTAATTCGGACAGGCTCAGTCTTTTGAAGTATAAAGTGAAGTCTCCCATCTGGATAACCTCTATAAGGAGGTACCTTGTATAGTAAGACCATGTTGTTACATTCCCAACCCTAATATAGTGGTCAATGCGAACCTCTAGAGGCCATGCATTTCTCCAATACGACCACGTGACACCTGGCGCTGGTCCAATATGAGGTCCCACTGTCCACTTACAGCACAGTCTCTCTGGTAAGACATCCGGGGACGAGAATAAAGTGGACTCAATATAGAGGTTTAGGTGACCACTTTATATGGTCTTATTGTAGATCTGTTCTCAATTGCAGACCAAGGTCCCAGCCGGTTACATAATTCACACAGAGAACACCTATTATGCTGTTCACATGCAATATGCGCAGCTCTGACAATATAGTCCCCCCATCCAGGCACCCCCAAAGGTGACACGCCCTCTCTCTGTCACGCCAACTGCTCTATGGCAAAACTAGGCATTTAGGGCCACTGCAGTGGAACCTCTCAATGAAGACCACTCCCTGCACTCTCCTCAAGTGGTCTGTGTATAGGGAGGTGGTCCGTGTATATAGGTCCATGTCTGTGTCTATAGACGGCTTGGGACAGCAACAAAGTGCTCTTATTATTGATACATTTGTCTCTTCGTGTGTGTGGTCCTCGCTCTCAGTGAAAATGCGAAACCGTATCAGCGTTTTTGAGACCGTGCTTGGGAAACATTTCACCAACAACATGTTACATGGAGCAATTGTTCAAGTTACTGACACCTACAAATCCTGTTAGAACATACGCCCATATAGAGAGAGACATAGTGGAGGAAACTACTGGTTCAGAGGGTAAAGAAACATGTGTCTAGTGAAAGTAGTACCAGTTTTAAGGGTGCCAATAACTGAAGCACTTCTGACCCCTGGGAAAATGGCAGCCCACTCTCTGCTAATCCGGCGCCGTGTGGATTATCGCGGGTGAGAACGGACAGTGGCGGCGGCGGCGGCGGCCGCGAGGGTAAAAAGCAGGAAGTGGGGAGCTAGGTGGCACAGTAGAAAGAAACGTATATAGTACACTCTCCAACTAGGTTCACCTTACTCATAATTAGGCCCTACATTACTGACTCGACTCCCAAATATAAGAAGCATTAATTGGAGTTTTATTGTCTTATACGGAAGAGCCGCCAATTAAGACCAACTCTACTGAGACTACCACGCATATCTATATAATAATTAGACCACTTTTCAGTGTCCAAAACCTTCATAAGGAACCACTTCCGTATTGAGATGACTTGAATCCCTGGTTGGGGTCTTATCCACTGTGATGTGTGCATGTGGATATATTGTATGTGTAAAAGCTGAATGTGCTTATTTACAGTTGTAAGTCGCCGTTATCGTGCTCGAGCGACATTCACACCACGCCATTGGCAGCATCCCGGTCACACTGGGCTGCCTTTCTCAACTCCCCGGGGTGCTTGCTAGATACTGTGTTTGCCTTAAAATCAGCATTGCTGATGCTTACGGACATTATATGAGTCCCGTATTTGAATCCACACATATCAATTCTAATCTTCACTCTCTGCGATCTATAACAAGCAAGTCCCTACCACTGTATTGCCATAGCAGAAGACTCATTAGAATACACTGATGGTAAACCAAGGCCTTAATGTACAACCACACCATGAGTTTTAATGCGCACTCACACAGTCTCTGCTTCCTAATTAGAAACAAATGCTACAGCAATTAACTCGTGCAGCACAGATAGTTCAAGTACAGGGTGCTATCAAATATTCACATGGTCGATTTGTACCTGAGATCCATAAATATCTTTGTGTTTTGTTGTTTTGTGGTTGGGTGCTGTACTCACTGGGGTGAAAAAAGCAGCCTGGGTTGGTGAGTGTGTGTTGTGTCGCTTTAGCTGCTCAAACAAAGCCTTGTGTTGTTTTGTTTGTATCCGACTACATGTACATACATATGTATGTTTGTATGTCTCTCAAAAAGCTAGAGTGTTTACAGATGAACAGGTTCTGTTCAAAGTTCACACAACTATCTGATATCACCGAAGTGATTCGATTTTGGACACTTTGCCAATCGGTGTGAATCACATATCGAATAAAACTTTTTTTCTTTTATTGCAAAGTTAATAAACTTATTACCCATGAGTCAACATTGTTCTAGCGACGCTGTGCTCGCTGAGCCCATTTGATCTGGCTCTTTGGGTTGTTTTTATTGCACTACAACAGACAGGTTGGTGAGTTGATGTTTATTGCATGCTGTTATTTTTGTCTGTTGTGTTGCGTACTATCACCCTAACTGTAAGTTTATGCCTGTGCACATGCGATGTTACGATAACAGGGTTGATTATATTTTGAGTTTGTTAACTTGCCAGCAATCAGTGAATATTACATTTTTTCTGAGAAAATCTTCGCCACACACCACCTGGTCTCAAACGAGAGGTTTTAATCTTTACAGAGGTTTGATAAACCTTCCGTATGTATACAAGTTTTACCTATTAGGAGTTAAATAGAATTTTAAACTAAAAATGTTTTCACCCTCATCAAACACACCAACAAAAGCTACTTTTATTAAAAACATGTTCGATGAATATTGCAAATTAATCTCGTTGAATAGATTGAAGTATCAGATATTTTTTTAATTGCTGATTACGAAAATTGTTGCAATGCATACACTGTATTTCTCATTCCAATAAATATTTTTCAAGTGTTGCGTCCCCTGGCGGTAGCCTCTCTCACCCTCTTCTGAAGATGGCCCCTATCACTTCCTTTGTCTTTTCTAGCTCTCTATCACATCTCTCATTAACCCTAGTCTAGCATATTATCACCTTGTGTAATTATCATCTATAACCCTCCTCTGCCTTTATAGTCTCTATCACCTTCCTGTAGCCTCTATTGAGGGCGGTATATACAATTTAGTGAGAGTTGAGATTTGGGCTTTTAATTCATTGAGAATTGAAATTTGTCTTTTCCATTCATTGAGATCAATTGATTGAGATTTGAGAAAAGGGCTTTTTGCATTGAGATTTAGTCTCATTGAGATTTTGGGGTTAAAGGGGCGTATATACGACCCTCTCTATTGCCCTTCTCTGAGAATAGTCTCTATACCCTCCTTATGTAATAGCCTTTATTACCCTCCTCTGATGAACGTCTTTAACTACCCCATGCCCCTTTTCCTTGCTCACGCCCGGTGTAGTTGCTTGTACCTGAGCCATGTATCTTTTCTCGGCAGTATTGATATAGTGTGTTTTATGTGCACGTCAGTAGCTTCTGAGGAAGCAAACCCTTTGAGATTTTGCCTCGGATAAATACGCTTTTGTGGCTGTTCATTAATTAGACGGGATGTAAAACGTGAGAGGCGAGCTCCGTAACTCGAGTGGACGGCTCTAATGGTGCTATGTCACTCAGCGGAAATGTCCTGTCTCAATGTGAGGCAGATAAATCTTAGGAAGTCACATTTGTTACGTATTACGTGTTACATGTTACGTCATGACGTCATGACGTCATGACGTAAGTACCGTTGCCACTCAGTGTCTGTAAATGTGCAGTGCATAAATCTTAGCATTCACACATGCACTTCCTGGTACTTCTCAGTGTATTTTCTACATGTTTAGTAGCAGTGTATCGTGTGATAGTTAGACTCAAGGGGGTCTGTGTGCGAGGTTAACATATGTTTGCCATTGATATGTTCGTGATTGTAGCTTGATACGGTGTGTATGTCTCATAGCATACAGTACAATATCGCACCTCAGAATAACAGGGTAGGATGTTTTACTCAAATCGACACGCCACCCCCCTCAATCACTGAATAGCTAACGACTGCCCCATAGAAAATGATATCCTATCTGATTACAAGTTGTCTAGTTCACTTATAGACATTTATTAGAGCAGAGCTCACATTTCACAGATTGATATTAGTTTCAATAGCATGATTTCAATAATGCTCTATAATAAAAAGAATTAACAACACCCACACTCATGATACATGCTATTTTCACTCAACACCATATAAATACCGTACCGTGATGGGGTAATCCACTTTTGCCCTGTAATAAATTCACCCAATTGCCCTTCCCCAATGTCACTCTGTTATCCAGTCAATTCCACGGGCACACAGGCACTACACTCTATCCATGCTCTCTACAAACATTTTTCATTTATTTGTGTGAATTTTCCTCCAAAACTAAATCCTTTCCTAACCACCCCATGCTCAATGATTCGCACCTTAAGTGAGTTAGATCAAGCAGAGATAAACGTTAATCCACAACAAATGGATATAAATAATCCAACAGACAGACAATTAGCACTAAATGTCATTTATGCATTAATAGAGTTCAAATGAGAGACGGCAACTCATTATATAGGTGTTTGCATTTTCCTGCAAAAATGAATCCTTACAAAGCTCATTGTCAAAGATCCTACAAGTCAGCTTTTTCCGTACTTGTTACAATGTCAATCATCAAATAAATACAATACAAAATGTCCAGAAGACAGTCAATTCACACACTAGTTTCATCAGTGTGCTGTCAAAGTTAAAATGTCTTGTGGCTAGTGATAAAAATGCTATCAACCAAGAGAAAATCCAGCAGCAATGCAACTAACCCCGTCAGTGAACTAACACTGCCTGTGTGAGCTCACGGCGCCGCCCACAGACAGCAGCGGAGCGAGACTAGACTCTGGCGGGTTTTATTTGGGTCGCTGCCGGCAAAATCCGATAGGTGGATTCATGTCTCTAAAGGTATTGACTGTAATTTAACGAGGTCAGCTTACTCTCGCCAAACATTGTCAATAGTGGATTGCTTTCTTTTACGGCTGTATTCTTGGTAAGATGAAAACAATTATGTTGTTAAGAATAGAGCCGTAAAAGAAAGCAATCTATTGACAATGAGACCGAGTGCTGTAGGCCAAATATACAGAATACTTAATATCTGGTCAAACAGTAACCGAAATATAAGGTGGGAGTTTCACCAAAGACGATTACCTCTTCACAAAGATCTGATGATAGTGTTTGGAGTTTAGTTTGCTACAGAGACAGACCTATAACGGGAGCACCGTTCTCTTCATCTTGTTGTCTCTGTCTTGTCGTTGCAATTGTTGTCCTATTTATGTAATGCTTTTTTGTTTCTCTTGATGTTGTTCGTCTTGTTCTTCATGTTGTTATTTTTTGTTCTTGTAGCATTACATTCTAGCTTCTCTTTGAGTGATGTTTCTAACGTCTATTCATAACTGTATTTTTGCAGGGACACTGTTTATAATGGCTGCTGTAACAAATTAATCTAATAATTGCGGTACACAACTCAAAGGGAATTCTTCATAACAAAATTCTATATGTTAAACCAGCTTTGAGATAATAACATTACACCTACGTACACAGCAATTTGTCATTCTAAAAAAATGAAGCACTAGTACGAGAGAAAATCGAATGTTAGCGGAAGCGCCAACGTAACCTTCCTGCCCCCTCTGTGAGTGCGGGCGGTGGTGTGGACGGGGGCTTTGTTGTCAGTAATGGCGGTAACTGCCTGTTTCGGACGTAGAGGACACGCTCCGCTGGCTTTCTGTGGGTGCATGAAACCTTTTTTTTCATAAGCAGATCCAGTCCATTTTTCACAGCTACAAAAATCAATTGTTTGTAAGTATTTCGACATCTGAACCCATGAAATCATATTAAATGCCCCCCCCCACACACACAAACCTCAAACCTCGTTTTGAAACCCTGAAATACCAGTGTTTTTGCAATGACCACCCCATTTTTGTACACACACACACATAACATTAGCCATTCTATGGGGCTTTAGTGATGGGGCTTTGAGATGAACATTGGACTGTGAGACTGGGGCTTTGAACATTGGTGACTGTGATTTAGACTGGGGCTTTAGATGGACATTGGGACGTGTGAGACTGGGGTCAATGAACATTGGGACGAGACAGGGCTTTAGATGGACATTTGACTGTGAGACTGGGGCACACACAGATGGACATTTACTGTGAGACTGGGGCCGAGGACATTGGTGACTGTGAGACTGGGGCTTTAGATGGACATTGGTGATTTGGACTGGGGCTTTTAGATGAACAGATTTCTCTGTTGTTGACTTTTCAACAATCTCTGTTTTTTGACCACCCACCATGGGGCAGATCCAGGTCACTAACCTTTTTACATTTCCATCATTTCATGAGTTTTTACATGTCTGCTGATTTATCGACGGGTCGGCAGAACCCCATAAGATCCAAATACCTGCCAGTGTTTTCCCAAATATCTAGATCTGCCAGTGTCCCATTATATTTCACCTTTTTACCCAACAACCCTACTAACTGGCGAACTGGAGTCCAAATTTTGAGCATGGGTTTGTTAAAAAAAAAGCTATAAGTGGTCTATAGGGAGATGAAACGTTCAACTGATATTTTTGAAAGGATATTACGTCGTTATCGCTGTCAATGTATGTGGCTATAACATCTCATTTCATTGTTTTCACGAATTATTTTATTATTTCCTTTAGCTTTCCTTTTCAAAATTGCACCCCCACACACTAGATGGGTGCCCCTTGGCTGTCATATTTGTCCTCTAAATGTTTCTAGATTCATGAAATTAGAACTCAGTAAACATCATCATTTTAGTGTTGGAAAAATGTTCTATATGAACCGATTTCTAGACAACACATACACGAACATTTCCGTCGATAATTTAGACAATTCTGATGCTATCAAAATTTTTATTACAGCATCGTAATCTATACAGAAAATCCTTCAAGATACGCAACTTTCCCCGGTGATATATATTAAACAATGCTTGAAAACAATGCTTTTAAATCCATGAGTTGTGATTGTCGTCTGCCAAAACCGTCACCAACAGGCAGGTGCGCTGGCAGGTGGTTTGTGCTCAATGCAAACGGAAAGATCAATAGCGGATTTACAACTCTTGTTAGGGCAATGGGGCTTGATAGAAATCAAAAGGCAAGAAATGTCACACACCCATAATTTGGCCTTTTTCCTCACTTGGGCGGGATACGTGAACTATGCTGTTCGGTGTGGTGCGAGGAGCAACTTGTCATTGATGCCTTTGCTCAACAACCACCACCAGCGTTTGACCAACCGGCTCTTGAATCCAAGACCTTTAATGAATACAGCCTACAAAGGTTATGGCAGGTGAATACTGTAACTCTAGGCATTGATATAATGTGTAAGTGGGATGCTGGAAAAAATACAAGTGGGGAAAAATGAATTTGGAAATAGGAATGGCAGAACTAATAGGCATGTGAGATCTGCCATTAATTGGATGTTGGTGTAAAAACCTGGCGGTGGAAATGCCAATCCAATAAGGCAGTCAGCCCCCAATCAAGGACAGAACACCCCGGCTGCCGCCATGGTGACAATAGCACAATGCTGGGAAAAAAGACAGCGTATTACCATGCTGCGCCTGTCAGGCGTAATACGTCATTACGTAATAAGGCAGATTGCTGCTGATGGAAGGATTCAGGTGCAAAAAAAAGGCAGTGCATTGTACCTGGGACTGCACAGTGCGACAACCAAGGACGTAATGTGAGCATCTCTCTAGTTGTGTGGTTTCCCACTGTCACAAGTGTTGATAGAGAGCCGTGTGAACGTCTGTACGGTGACCACCTTTGTATGAGGCTAGTCCACAGGGTGGTCGTGTTGGAGGGTTGCTACTGTATGTATGGAAGCTGACACGCTGTTATCCCACGCCTCTGTTCCGGAAAATGTGACTTTTGCCGCTGTAAGGATTCGGTTACACGCAAAGATCAGTGACTTACATGGCATTGTGGCTTGTGTATTGTTGCTATTTTCTATTGTAAGTTGATGCTTGTACGGCCTCGCGTCTTTCTTACGTGATGTTATCTTAAGCTGGAGTCACACAGAGGCGAATATTGAAACCATGTGCATCAGTGGTCATCATGGTTGTTTGCGTCGCTTCAGCTGAAGCAAGCATTGTGTTTCGTTCGTTTGTAACTAACTAACTAACTAACTAACTAACTAACTAACTAACTAACTAACTAACTAACTAACTAACTAACTAACTAACTAACTAACTAACTAACTAACTAACTAACTATGTAACTATGTATGTATGTATAATGTATGTATGTATGTATGTATGTATGTATGTCTATGGACAATGCTAGTATGCTTTAACCGTTTCACCGATTTTGTTCAAACTTTACACGACTATGAGGTATGAGGCGACACCAAAGTGATTTGATTTTGAGTGCTCTGCCAGTTAAATTCTGCTTTCTAGAAGCGCTTTTATGACATTTTTAATGATATTCAATGCACTTAGCCAGCAAGAAAAATATCAATATTTCAACCAAGTAGCAAAATTGATTTATTGGAATTGAAACTGATATTGATTATCATCTTGTTATTCAGTACTATTGTATGGCAAAACAAATATCCTTTTGCTGGATATATTAATTCTGTTTCAGTCTGATGTTTTCTCCTCAAATTAATAAATTTCTTGATTGTAAATATACATTATTTCAGTATATATCTTAATTGCCCATAAGTCAACGTCGTTCTAGCGATGCAGTGTTCTTTGAACACTTTTGATCTAGTTATGGCTGTCGTTTTCGTTATCATAGTTGTCATTGTTTTTCGTTGTCGTTGACATCTTCATTCGCTGCCATTGTCATGAGCCACAAATCTTAACGCTCGCCTACTTGGTGAGACTGACCCTTTACAAACAACCAGAACACTCACACCTACACGGCCATACACCTGGCATTTCTGCTGAGTTTCCTTTTTAACTTCAGGCCTCAGCTGTGTACTCATAGTAACGCCAATTAATTTGGTTTCAAATCACAATAATCCAGACGGTAAAACGCTCACAGTGTCTGCTCAGTTAAAGCCGAGGGCACACCTGGCTTGCGGACATGTTGACAGTACGGTTTAATGTGTCTGTGTGTGTGACAACGTACGGCTTGATGCCTACATACGGTCAGGCAAGTATTTGATTTACTGTAGACATGTTGGACGTAATTACGTAATACGTGATAGACGTCATACGTCACAGGTAATGCTGTCTACTGTCTCCGTACTGCATCAAACACAATGTACTTTTGCTGCACGGGACATGCACTGATCCCCACCGTCTTCTTAAGTTTTTTTGGCCATCGAGGTAGGCAATAGGTATACAGTATTACTGGATGTGCCCAAGGCTTCTTCGTTAACAGTGGTGTGTGTAACAGTATAAAGTTCAGCAGGCCAAACTGTAATTTCATTACCACAATACGACCTGTCGCCGAGGGGATTGCTTATCATGTCTCCGCAATATATTTCTCACATCCTATTTCACAACAGTCGGGAATGAAAATTGTGATTGTCAGAGTACAGCTTAACCATTGCGCCAAGCATTGGGCCTAGACTGGAATTTGAGAAAAAAAAAAAAAAAAAACAGCAATAGGCTAGAACTTTATGTGATATGCCCCAATATTTAAAACGTCTCCCCGATTGCAAACACCACATACCCGTTTGCCTGAATTATGGTTACTGATGTTCATGGGCAAATATGTATATCAAAACTTATTTTTCCTTAAGTAAATATATTGGCAATTTATCTTTAGATGCTTATCTGTGACTATGCATTTTTATTACGTCTAACGTGTGCGTTCCCTTGGAGATATATGTAATAATCAACCCTTTGATGGATGTGCTCATAACGTGAGCACTGCTCATAACGTGAGCACTTCCTCTATGTGTTTTACCCATGAAATGAAAGTAAAAAAAAAAAATAAAACATCTTTAATATTACCCTGTCACAAACTAGACACCCCCTTCTTGTACAAAATTGATGACCCCCCCCCCACCCACCCACCACCACCCAAAAAATAACAACAACAAAACATCTGTACCCAAATAGACAAAAACCCCTTGGATTTCCTCAGACTCCCCTTAACTTAAATAATGAGCTTTCCCTTACACAGAACTTTATGTGATATGCCACATGCCCCAATTACAACAACACCAAAAACACACAACAAACCAGGCCGTCTGCAAACTGAGAACACGCGACGCCATTATTGCAATGATTCCACAGATCACATCGCGTGTCACAGGAACAAACATGGTCGAGGGGGGCTCTATGAGGGAAGCCCCGGACATGGGAGCCGAGAGAGCTGTAGTACCAGAGGCAGATCCAGGTTTTTGGAAGAGGGGGTGGGG
>JAGTTF010005820.1:0-15883 GCA_019095985.1 Streblospio benedicti
ATGCATCTATAATAGAAGATTTTTGTATAAGTAACTATTTGCCATGGAGGAAAGTGAAACTGATATTTATGTTGTTATAACAAAACTCTGTCTTGCGTTATGGTAATCTCATAATTTATTTCACTATTTTCCTCATAACAATGTATACAGAAATGACGTTTTCAAAATTATACTTTTTTAAAAATAACTGTTCTTTTGGCGTGGTTCCATCACAATCTCCATGATCTCTATTTTGTATAGGATGCCAACACTGCTATTGTTGCTGTCGGTATTGTTGTTGCTGCTGCTGTTATAGCTGCTGCTGCTGCTCTCTGTATCATGGATGCTGTTGCAGTGGGTCTTTTTAAATCACCATTCAGTTTAGTGCTGGTCATTCTGATGGTTTCAATGACGGTGTTAATCTCATGAATAACCTCTATTATATCTGTTATGTGGTCAACACTGGGCATTTTCCTTTCTGTATTAATATCCACATCATTCAATATCTTTTCAGCTGCATCAGCATTTTCCCTGTGAAATTGATTATTTTCATTTACTTGGACCTTTGCCTTAATCGTGTCTTTGTAGGTTAAATTCTTTTCATCATTGTTCATCATTACATTCTTATCATAATGATGTTTTCGTTTCTTATCCTTTTTAATGTTAGACAATTTCTTCCTATCTTCGTTAATTATAATCTTATTCATTTTCTTGCCATCATCCAAGGGCACGTTTTTCGTTTCGTAATCACACACAGGAACACAGTAGAATATCGTTTTGGAGGCATCAGCATTTTCATTATGAAATTGTTTATTTTCATATATTTGAATTTTTGCCTTTATTGTGTCTTTGTGGGTTAATTTCTTTTCATCATTGTTCATTACATTATCAAAATGATGTTTTTGTTTCTTATCCTTTTTAATGTTGGACAATTTCTTCCGATCTTCGTTCATTATAATCTTATTCATTTTCTTGCCATCATCCAAGGGCACTTTTTTCATTTTGTAATCACGCTCTGTAACATTCACATCATTCAATATCGTTTTGGTGGCATCAGCATTTTCATTATGCAATTGTTTATTTTCATTTACTTGGACCTTTGCCTTTATTGTGGCTTTGTGGGTTAATTTCTTTTTATCATTGTTCATCCTAATATTCTTATCATCATGATGTTTCAGTTTCTTATCCTTTTTGATGTTGAACATGTTCTTCTTATCGTCATTTGTTTTTACCTTATCAATTTTTTTGCCATTATCAAAGGTCACTTTTTTCTCATCGTAATCACATTTCGATGTTGTCATGTCACTATCATAGTTGCCATCACCTTTACTTGAACGCTTCCTCTCAATGTCATCATTTTACGACCCCTGGCCTTGCATTTCCTCCACCACTTATACATCTTCGATTCACTATTCTCTGTTTCTGTGACTGTAGTAGGAAAGCAAACAAACATTCTATCCATAGAATCATTCCTTTGAATGCCATATATATGAAGCTGCAGATGATATATTAATATATCATATTTAAGCCAGACCCCTGCATACTTGCCAGAGTGCTCAAACTGCGGAGCAGTGAGCGAAGCACAAGGCATTGGCAAAGTAGCACCTCAAGAGAGTGCTCAACCGAACACGAAGTAAGGGAGCATAATACTCAAATCTGCAGACAGTACTGTTTCGTCCTATTGGGACTCATCAGTGCAGCTCAGAGTAAGGAGGTTGGAACTGGTAGCAACAAAGAGTGTAAGCTCTTGTTCATATGTTCTTATAAATGTAATGAGGATAATGTTCATCCATGGCCATAGAACACTACATCAATATATAACAAACAATATATGGAAATAGCACAATATGGTAACCTGTAATCTTCTAAGTGATATATACAAAATGTGATTATTTATACATCAACAGTTTGTACATTTTTCTAACGAAATATTATATAATTAGTATGCCACTCAAATATTGTTTGTATTGAAAATTGCAAAGGCATGAAACATTAATGTATACCAAATAGTTTGTTTGTTGGCTCCTTCTCTATAAATGCTCCCTTTCCGGTAGAGCACTGTATTTGTGTATTCTTAACCACACAAGGATACACACACACACACACACACACACACACACACACACACACACACACACACACACACACACACACACACACACCGAGGTTGGGACTGGTAGCAACAAAGAGTGTAAGCTCTCGAAGCATATTTAAGCCAGACCCTTGCATACTTGCCAGAGTGCTCAAACTGCGGAGCAGTGAGCGAAGCACAAGGCATTGGCAAACTAGCACCTCATTAGAGTGCTCAACCAAACACGGAGTAAGGGAGCGTAATACTCAAATCTGCTGACAGTGCTATTTCGTCCTATTGGGACTCATCAGAGCAGTGCATAATATATATATATATATATATAAACAAAATATATATATATATATATATATATATATATATATATATATATATATATATATATATATATGCTAAAAAGGGTTCACAAATTACGTCAGCCAAAATTTGACCATTTTTGACCCCCCTCGTCAGCTTTTCGTCAGCTTTCTGATGACCCCCAGTGCCCCCCGGCGGCTGGCGTCAGCATTTTATTAAACCTTGTCAAGGTCATCTGAATAATTATTTTAAATTGCTTTTTGTATATTTTTTCATATGATTATTTTATCAATTTGGGCATGGTCGCTGCACACCTTACCGTCCTGCCAGGCGTGGATGAGGTAAAGATCCGCTGGGGCAGCCCGTGAGGCACAAAGTGGTGCGTCCGGGGTAGTATGCCCAGACTCCCCCAAGTATTACAAGTAGTTGTTAATAATAGATCCTACATGTGCTTTAATATAATTCTCTGTATGTACTAATATAAATATTGACTTACCTTTTGGAATTGACTTCACAATATCCATTGTAATGTCGAATAAAGAAAAGTGACCTATTTATAATGACGATAACTACTTTAAGTAACCTTCGTCGGGTTTCATACAGTGCCCTAAGTTTTTCTCTCTTTAATTTTATGTATGCATTTGTTTTACATTGATAATTCTTTTTTTAAAATTACTAAACTATTCGTCACATGATATTACATATGTCACTGATATGTGTTAAAATGCAAAATTTGGGGGCAGGATTTGAGGAAGTAAAACAACCAATGCGTGGAGGACAAAATTACAGTCGGACCCCGTTTCACTTTCGAACTTTCATATTAAAGTTGAGCACATATTTAGCTTTGACATTAGGTGGTCACATTTTTTGTATGTATATAAAGACAGGATTATTAGATTTTTTAATGCTAAATTTGTGTTCAGCACAGATGATCTTTTTCGACAATTGCTAAATCATTATGATTATTTTATTTTTTGCACATATTGCATATTTGCACGTATTTTTTATGTAATCTAGTTTTATGTTATATTGTTTAATGCATGTATAATGGAAGATTTTTGTATAAGTAACTATTTGCCATGGAGGAAAGTGAAACTGATAATTATGTTGTTATAACAAAACTCTGTCTTGCGTTATAGTAATCTCATAATTTATTTCACTATTGTCCTCATAACAATGTATACAGAAATGTCCTTTTCAAATTATACTTTATAAAAATAACTGTTCTTTTGGCCTTGGTCCCATCACAATCTCCATGATCTCCTCTATTTTGTGTAGGATGCCACCACTGCTATTGTTGCTGTCGATATTGTTGTTGTTGCTGCTGCTGTTATAGCTGCTGCTGCTGCTGCTGCTGCTGCTGCTGCTGCTGTTGCTCTCTGCTGCATGGATGCTGTTCATGGAGTGGGTCTTTTTCAAATAATCAGCGTTCAATTTAGTGCCGGTCATTTTTGATGGTCTCAATCACGGTGTTAATATCATTAATAACCTTTAACATATCAGTTATATGTGCAACACTGGACATTCTCTTTCTATCTTAATTTGATTATATCACACACAGGAACACACAGGAATATCGTTTTTGGAGGCATCAGCATTTTCATTATGTTTATGTTCATATATTTGAACTTTTTGCTGTTTTTTACCTTATCAATTTTTTGCCATTATCAAAGGTCACTTTTTTCTCATCGTAATCCATTTTTGATATTTGTCATGTTACTATCATAGTTGCCATCACCTTTACTTGAACACTTTCTCTCAATGTCATCATTTTACTACCCTTTTCTTAGCTTTTTTGATGTTGAACATGTTCTTATCCTCATTCGTTTTTACCTTATCAATTTTTTGCCATTATCAAAAGGTCACTTTTTCACATCGTAATCACATTTTGATGTTGTCGTATTAACTATGATAGTTGCCATCACCTTTACTTGAACGCTTTCTCTCAATGTCATCATTTTTACTACCCTTTTTCTTAGCCTTTTTGATGTTGAACATGTTCTTCTTATCCTCATTTGTTTTTACCTTATCAATTTTTTGCCGTTATCAAAGGTCACTTTGTCTCATCGTAATCACATTTTGATGTTGTTATGTCACTATCATAGTTGCCATCACCTTTGCTTGAGCAGCTTTCTCTCAATGTCATCATTTTCACGACCCTTGCATTTCCTCCACCGGCTTACATCACTTCACTATTCTCTGTTTCTGTGACCCGTAGTAGGAAAGCAAACAAACATTCTATCCATAGAATCATTCCCTTTGAATGCCATATATGAAGCTGCAGATGATACTTCAAAAGTCACTTGAAATCAAGAATTGTCCTATATCCACGCCTTTGAACAATGTACTGTTTGCTTGATCATCTTTATAAAAATCTTACATACTGTCCAGTGAAAATAATTACCAATATAACTGCACAGAGTGCAGTGAGTGTAGACTCTCTTCATTTTACAAAAGTGTTATGAATACAGATTATAGCATTGTGAAATCGCATTATAGTAAAAAATCAAATCATTAGAGCACAGGTGTATCGTCTCTATGGAATTGTTTGAACGTTGAGCGTTCCAAATGTACGCTTTCAAAAGCGTGCGTTATATTACGTTGTACGTAAGGGTCAGTCCTAAATTGATTGGGGATTTTCTGATTTTCCATTGCTGTTAGACTCGACCAGCCAGCTCCTTTGATGGGGCCACGTGGTGGTTCGCTGGAGCTCGCTTCCTTACGTTAATTGGTCTGTGTTGTGTTGCGAGACTACATTGCTGTGTGCGGCTAGCAAAATGTGCATTTTAAATTTCTCATGTCACAGTCAGCCAAAATTTGACCATTTTTGACCCCCCCCTCGTCAGCTTTTCGTCAGCTTTTCGATGACCCCCCTGCGGCTGACGTCAGCATTTTTATTCGCTTGTCCAGGTCATCTGAATAATTATTTTAAATTGCTTTTTTGTATATTTTTTTTCATATGATTATTTTATCAATTTGTCAGTGCTCATGATGCACTTAAATTGAAACATGCAGAGAGTGAATGAAAAAATAAAGAAAATGATCCTTAAAAAGGAAGCTACTACTGGGTTCTGGTAAAGACAAGATCAAATATTTTTGTTCTCAGAACCATTTTTTTACTTGACTTGCAGACGTTTTTCTCATGTATCATGAGCGTCAACAGTGCTACTGGCTGCTGAATCTCAGTTAACGCGACCATGTAGGTCATGTAATGCAAGTTGGAGCAGGTTCACGGGAATCTCTGTGCCTGTGTCGCGGTTGAGGTTGGGCCTGTCACGGTGGATGTGTAGTATTACATTATGTGTATCAGCAGCCAGTAGCCTGTTGGGACGCTCATGATACATGAGAAAAACGTCTGTAAGTCAATAAAAACAATGGTTCTGAGAACAAAATATTTGATAAAAAAAAAAGAATGATGATACATTTGATAATGTAAAATGAAGAATTGAAGCAGTGAACAAAACATTTTATTTCTTTCAACAATTTAACATAATCATGAAACAACAATCTTGATAATATCTACAATGTATCAATTAATTTTTGTTTAAATCAAATTCAAAGTTGCTCAGGAGTGATCCATATCAAGCGGGAGTAAAGGCACAAAGTGGTTTGGTGGACATTTAGCTCCATTGGTGGATGTCCACTGTATGTGAATCACTCTTGAGCTACTTGGCATTAATGGCAAAAATTCTCTGCCAAGATCTCTAACGAGAAATTCTGCCATAGCTTGTGGGTAGTATGCCTTCACCTTGCACCCCAAAACACTGGCAACCCGATGGAACTGCCACACTCCACAGTATGACCCATCCCTCACAAGACTCAACAGCTCTTTCCGGTAGAGTGACTTGATTTTGTTACTATCAAGTTTATCCGATGGAGTATATGCACTGCTGTACATAGCATATGTGCATGGCAGATTTGCTGGAGCAGGATTGTTACATCCATTAACCAGATTTTTATTTTCCAAGTATTTTTCCTCATTTCTTACACCCTCTTCAATTACTCGAACTCTTATTTCAGGGTGTGACAACGGATCTTTTCAATTCGGGCAATAGCTCGGGGAAACAGTTCCCATCATCATGAGTGATGATGGGAAACAAATGATCCGGCCGTCTTATGTTCTCCTCGATGGCATGTCTGTCGATTTCTGCCTCTGAAGCTGTGGCGTTCGAAATTTCTAGAGCTGGCAAAGAGAAATGATTAACTTTCTGTTTCAGTTCTTCAAATGTGGCACACTCCTTTAGTTCATTCAGAATGGCTCTGTAATCTTCAGGTTCTTCAGCATTTTCAGTGTCATCAGTATCATCACAATTTTCATGTTCATCATTGATATCATCATTTTTAGTTTCTTTCTCTAATATTTCTTTCTCTACTAGATCTGGATTGCCATAGCAGGTTCTCTTGGCGGGTATTCATTGCTATCATTGTGGCATGATACTTTTTTGCAACGAGGACATGTACGTTTTGAATGATGGTCATGTTATTTGAAATCTTTTTTGCAATGAAGGGCAGTAATAATCAAAGCATTGGTTGTTAGAAACAATTTTGTTAAAATGAAGTGCATGGAACAAACTGTAGTAATGACCGCTATCAAGATCTACCCCTAAGCCGTCTGTAGTTGCTGAAATAGGTATTGGTGGTGGGAGAAATCTATCAGGGAAGTACTCAATGTAGTTTGTACGGAAGGGTTTGCAACAAGTTGGATCTGTGCACTTTACAATCTGGAGCATGTACTGTGATTGAGAAATGTGTCTGGACTTCCAAAGCTCTGATCTTTTAGACTGAAGTGAAGATCTCTGTCGTTTAGGAGGCTCCACATATTCCGCTATAACTGGGTAGCCATCAATGGTTGTCTCAGACCATGTAGTTACAAGCACTGTACCTGCAGCCTTGAAATTTTGCTTCTCTAGCTTAAGGTATTTGGTCTTGTTAGCAGCATCTAAATGGCTTCCAAAGGTGTCGAAAGGTAAGATGATGCTGGCAACATCCTTTGAGAGTGGTGCCATCCTGCGCTCAACATGATTATAAGCACTCTGCCCTGGAGCATGGGTGAATACAAATACAGCATCTAAATCATATTTGGTAAAATGAAATTCCCATGCAGCCAATGTTTGAGGGGGATCTTGGTGCTTCATCAGGACCTCCATCAACTGACACAAATAAAAAGAGGCTTCAGATTATCACCGCTCTTACATGCTTCCTTAAATTCTTCTTTCAAAACTAAATTATCAAAAATCATCTCTATGGGAGGCAGAGCAGCTTTTTGTCATGCGTGCCACTGCAAATTGCAATGTACGTAGGCCCAATGTATCCTACAACACCATCTTTTTTGAAAGCATGCTGCATAAACTGATGGTATCAATTTATGCCTCTCACCAATGGGGAAGTCATGATCAGGCAGGGATCGATGGTCCATATGCATCAATATTGCAGTCTGTTTCTTTGAAATAGAATACCGATGGGAACTCTAGCCTTATCATCTTGTGAAAGAAAAAAAAAAAAACATTTTTATCAGTGAACAGTGCTGCCAATTCTTTAGCATACTTAACTGAGGCCATTGCAAAGTGAGCATCAACATGTGGCTTTCTCAGATTACTTTGTGGACGAGATAATGTTATGGGAACAGTATGTTTATGTCGCTGAGCATCCTTATGATGGGCGTTGGATGGCATGAGCCGATAGTAAGTAGCTGTTTTACTCAAACAATAACCTCTCTCATTAAGAGCTGCATGAAGTCCTTCCAAGGTTTTGACTGAATTGAACAGTGCTGTTCTTCTCTTCTCATCTGCCCCAGCATCTGGCGTTACAATGGAGAGAATAGCTTCGTGAAGACCGTGTAATTCATTTTCTACAGGTGGGCGGCCTCTCTCTTTCTTATATTCTAGCTTTGCTAGTTTTTGCAGCTATATCAGGATTAGCCTCTTTGAGTTCATGGAGCACTTCTGCTTTTCTAGCTCTGAACTTTTGTTGAGCCTTAACATCAGTTTCCTTCTTCCTCAGCTTTTTCTTTATATTTTCCCTCTCTTTCTCAAAGTTCCTTCATTGATCGTTTATTTTTCTTCATTATATCCAACTGTATTGGATAAGTGGAGATAGCCTGCAATTTTTCTCATTTACTTCCCTCAATTTTAAATTGAGTACATCTTGAGCAGGAGTAAGGATGGGTTTGTGAAGGTCCAGCAATCTCACCAGCAATCTCATTCTGCTTCGTGGACAAATCTTGACTCTCTGCACCACTCTGTATTTCTGCAAGTGACCTGGTCTTTTAATAATTGATAATAAAAGGAAACAAGAGGACCATAAGGGTCCTATATCGCTCACCTGCCAATGAGAATACTGATGAGGGTACCAATGTGTAAATTGGGCTTCAAAATTAAGCATGAAGTCAATTTGTCACCCACGGGTATGATTCAAGTATGGTTTTATATCAGAATAAAAAATCAATTGAAAAATGACAAAACTAGTCACAATTATTAATTTCTTTTAGAGGTACCCCTGGGGATGGGGATAAATTTGTCACCCACGGGCATGATTCAAATATGACTATTACATAAGCATATAACTTATGTGCAAGTTTGGTGAAAATCAAACGAGAAATGAAAAAGTTTCATTTAACACATTTTTACCTGTCTTTATGGCCCCCTTAGTGTCATCACTATGCTCATTGTGACTCTGACTGGTTTCTTTTTCCTTCGGCACGTAAGCCCAAAAACCAGTCAGCTTGGACTTTGAAGTTGTGGCTTTTGTTTTCAAATCTTTTATCACCTGTTCATAACTCTTTTCCTTTGATTTAATTTTGGTCCATAGCTCATTGCAAATAGTCTGTGCTTCTTGTTTTGTTTTCTGCGGATATGCTTTCAAAGTTTGATGGAAGAGATTCTGATACTGTTTGTTTTTATCCATATTTTTTATTGTAGATCGACCAATGTTGTTTTCGGGTTTGCGCTTTTATTTCAACAACTACCAATGATGATGTGGCATTCATAATTACATGGAAAAAGTGTTAGAGTACATAAATTGAAAAAATTTCAATTAATGGTCCTCAGTAGCTCAGTGGTTTGCGACTTGAAAACAGGAGTTGCTTTTGTTTCGCAAATCGGCCATGGCAGACACAGTGTTCAAAACCAATACGTCGTACGCCTGTCATTGAGTTGCTGATTTCCATAGCACGCCGCCACCGTACAGTGTTACTACTAGACGGTAGCGACGCCAAGCGGAGGTTCGGAAGCCTCTTTAAAAGGCGTGTTTGAGAGGAGAGCCACACCTCTGCACGTAAACTCACCTAGTTTGAAAACTATAGCTAGTGTGATCCCCCACCCCTGAGGCTCAGTTGGCTACCTAGCCTGCCTCTGGAGAGGTACATGTACAAACATGATGGCCTCCCATTCACGCGTTGCCTCATAAGAGGAGGCCAGTCTCTCATCTGAGAAACATAAACTTGTGAATTACATATCCAGATCCAGATCCAGTGGAAATCCATGTATCACTTAGCTCTAGTAAAATAACATGACTGGTCAATATGTAAAAAATACAAAATGCAAAAGTAAATTCGTAAATTTATCAATTAATCCAACACTTTATAATATATTATTACTGCATTTTCAAGATTCTTTCACTTCCACTTCTCACAAAATATATCAATCATCTCATGTACAAAGGCCTCGGTGAATTTTACCTTTTTAATGTATCACTTTTTTGTGCATAATGCACTCTTTTTTTCTAGAAGTTGTAGCAGTTGTAGCTGTCTACAGTTTTTTATTTTTATTTTTATTTCCCTGGAATTTTGATTATTTTTCAAATGCTGTTTTAGTAAAATTGGGATAAAAGCTGACGTCAGCCTGTGGCGAACCCCCCCCTTGTCAGCTTTCGTCAGCTTTCGCTGACCCCCCCCCTGCTAGCTGACGTAATTTGTGAACGATCCCTAAGAACAATACATTTACATAATAATAAAAGAAGAAAAGTAAAAATAAGAATACACAGGTGAAACAACCATATCTCATGATAATAATGATAAAATATTCATAGTAATTCATTAGTGAATGTTACTCTTCTGATGGCGGGCTGATAATGATTAAGTTTGCTGTTCATGGTTATATCTGTATCTAAACTGCGTATAATCTTCCCACCTTCAGCAATTTGCCTTTCTAAGGGTCTTTGATACGATTTTAGAACTTTCATTCTAAATATATCATTCCCTCTGGTTTCATTTGGGTGATATTCATTTGTATGTATTCTGAAAGCATTGTTAACATTGTTTTGTCTTATTGCTGCTTTGTGTTGTTTTACCTCTATCAAAAAGAGATCTGCTCGTTTCACCTATGTATTTGCTGACTATTCCTTGGTTCCTGCATACCACACACTGCCCCATGTATACAACCCCTTCTCTATTGCCATCACCCTTTCCTCCATTCTGGTGCAAAAAGCATTCCTGTCTACCACATGTCTCATACTATTGAAGTTGTGGCAACATAGTTTGTAATTTTCTCCCAGCTCGTTCTATAACTTTAACCTTTATATCATCGGAATTTTCTTCAGCTATTTTCTTTATGGTTTGAGCGAGGATACTATTAGGGGTAATCACTCAGCCACAGAAGCAGACGCTCCTCCTTCTCTGCACAGCCCACACCCTCTTTCCCTTCCAGCATGCATCCCTCCCCCAACCCAATTATAAAATACAATGAAAGCTCCTAACCTCTCCTCATTTCCCACCCCCTCAACCATCCTCCATTGCCAGCACACATTAAACGTTCGGGGGATTCAAGTGGCCCCCTCAAGTGCCCAACTCATTCAATAAGAATTTCTTGTATTAAACAGGAGGCATGGCCGTAAACCAACCCAAATGCAAAGGCCATCATGCAATTGAGGCTACCTACAGCCCTGTCTACGGCTTCTTCAAAAAATCGACCTTAAACCTAAATTGCTTTTATTACAAGTCATACCCGACATGTGCTGTCGTTGAGACCCCATCTTAGCCGTTCTGCAGAAGTGGTTTATAAATTAATTACATTAAATCTCGTGAACATTACATTCGGCATAACAGTTATACAGTCTACTTCAAGTGCACAAACGTTTCCAAATGGTCTCGCCGGCAAATGGTCTCGCCGGCAAATGGTCCAACTACCTGCAAAACGTCCACACTAAAACACCGGCAAATCGTCCAGAAAAGCACCGGCAAAACGTCCACATAGGCAAATCGTCCACCGGCGAAACGTCCACACCGGCGAAAACGTCCAGATACCAAAGCAACACAACTGACATACTGAAACGGAATTTCAGAGACAATGTAAAGTTATTTGGAAGATCGTGGGTCGAACTCACGGCCTCCCGTCCATGATTCAGACCGGTCATATGTCATAGGCGGGCGTGCTACCAACTACACTTATCCCCCGAGACACAGTACGTCTACTTTATTTAGCACCTGCATCAACTGTCTGCCTTGTTACTATTCTTAGGCTGTAGCCTGTTACTAGCCTCTGTCACTATGTGCGTCGAGCACGTTGTAATCTAGGAAGGATGCATTTTGCATGTTGTGTGTCTTATGTCTCTGAAACTTGATCTCTATTACGTCGAGTGTGCGCTACCTGACGGAGAACCGCGTGCCCTGTTTTTCACTTTTTTTACAATACTCGTTATTTATTAGTAAGGCCCTTGCTTCATAGTGGGACTGTACAAATTTATGTGCTTCCGTGGCCGAGTGGATAGGCAGTTGGACTTGTGACCAGAAGGTCGTGGGTTCGATTCCCGATTTGATGGTGGGTGTTGAGCAAACCTACCTCTAACAGGTTGCACACTGCTCCGTGGTACCTACACGTTAAATAGTCAAAGGCCAGGCGAGTGAACGCTAATGTGAGTGCTCTACTGTATGTGATGTCTGTTCCCGAGGGAGTTGAGAGGGATAAAGAGTGACAAGGATGTCAATGACCTGGTGTGAATGTAACTCAAAGTCGTGAGAGCACTAGAATCATGACCATAAACCAGCATGTTAAATATTTATTTACATTTAAGTGGCTAATGGAGCCTAATTTGTGGCTGGGGAAAGTTGCAAATTGGTGTGTAGGCGTTGCCAGCGCTATACATTGCAACAATGTCACAAAACATGTCCATATCCAGTTGTTATTTGAATAAAACTTTGGGAACGTTATGTTTAATATTTTTTATAAGAATTCTGTATAAAATGCACTTTAAAAACACAAAGGTGCCAATATATTTTTTAAAAGTATTGTGTTTTGAAAGTTCAATGAAAAGTATAGAAGTTTTGAAACATTTGTACCATATTGGCTATAACAAATAACAGGAAAAGAGCATTTTTTTTACGTATATATGTATATATAACCCATGCGCCATCATGGTCCACGGAGTGGATATTAATAAAACTCAGAGAAGTTCAAACTCTTAGATCGTGCCCTAGTGAAAATATTCTTGAAATTCAAACTGACCCAACCAAACACCAGTGCATGTATATATATTTTTTTCAGGATTGCATCATATCACTATGGATATAAAAAGTACAAAAGAAAATGGGGCGTGGAAGAACATATTCATTTGAGGAAACGATGAAAAAGTGAACACTTTTAACTTGCTTCTTGTATAAATAATACTGTCACCAGTTAATGCATATTTAGATCAAGCAAACCTTGGATATGGATGTCAAAGAGGAAACTCAGAGTAGTGAAGATGTGTCAAGTGATCAAGGACAAGAGACTTCTGGGAATAACTTATCTCTCAAAGGAGACAGCGGGAAAGAATTTAAGTGCATAATTTGTGAAAAAGAATTTAGCAGGGCATTCAACTTGAAACGGCATATGAGAATCCACAGTGGGGAAAGACCATATAAGTGCAGTGAATGTGGAAATAGTTATGCAGATAAAGGTAGCTTGACCAACCACATGAGAACCCATAGTGGGGAGAAACCATACAAATGTAGTGAATGTGGTAAGTGTTTTAGCCATGGGAATAACTTGACCACACACATGAGAATGCACACCGGGGAAAAGCCTCATCAATGCATAGTGTGTGACAAATCATTCACTACCAGTGTCCATCTCACAAGGCACATCAGAACACACAGTGGTGAGAAACCTTTTCAATGTACACAGTGTGACAAATCATTCAACAACTCGGGAAACCTAAATACCCACATAAGAACTCACAGAGGTGAGAAACCACACAAGTGTAGTGAATGCGGGAAGTGTTTCAGCCAAAATGCCCACTTGACCATCCACATGAGAACCCACTCCGGCGAGAAACCATATGCATGCACCGAATGTGAGAGGAGCTTTAGCCAACATAACAGTTTGACCAGCCACATGAGAACCCACACGGGTGAGACACCTTATCAATGCACAGTATGTGCGAAATCATTCAAGGAACGCGGACATCTAACTAGGCACATGAGAATCCACAGTAGTGAGAAACATGTGACAAATCATTCAACGAGCCTGATGCTTGAAAACACACATGAGAATGCATACTGGTGAGAAGCATTATCAGTGCAGTGAATGTGGAAAAAGTTTTAGTCAAAATATTCATTTGACCCAACAGCTGAGAATTCACAGTGGTGAAAAAACACATGTATGTGTGAAAAAGCATTCAGTGCTCGTAAACACATGAGCTATCACATGAAAACACCACACTAATTATCATGAGACATGTGGATGTAGGAACTGCTTTAGTCCATGGGGCCAATGGATGATTGTTCATGCCAAATGACAATGTTGGGACTTGAGGGCATGGAGAATGAAAGTATGTGTGTAAGCGTTGCAGCCAATAGAAGTACTGATACATCATGTAAATGAGTAATGAATCAATTGTGATGAAACAAACCATATCAGTGTGTAAAAAAAATATCCAGACCCAGTAGTGATCAAGGAAAGTGCTATAGTCAATGGAGCTGCTTGATAATAATCCATGCCACATTATATTGCTTGTACATGACATAATAGGGAGTGTATAACAGATGTAAGTAGTAAACATCCACTAAAAAGAGACCTTGACATGTGTGTTGTGATGTGTGTAGAACACTTGATAGGTGTAGTGAACCAATAGTTATGGAGGAAGGTGAGGTAACTTGAACTTAGAGTCACTGCCACTGATCTGGTGTGAATTTTGAAGACAAGTGTGTATAAATACTTTTTTTGAGATGTAAAAAAAATTGTGAGTGCACATAAAAGAATGCTTGTATGGCTACAATGCATGTGTATGGCAGTGATAGTTTGTAACTGTTCTGTCTGTAGATGACATAATGTAGAACTGTTAAAGTAATTTCGATAGTAAACAGCAAGCTACCAGAATGATTCAATTGAATACACCTGAAGCATAATATTTTTTTGGTCTTGTTATACACAGATTTTACTCTCATACAAGATGTAATAAATCGGTGAAATGTGATGGAAGGGATGCCGCCGTTAGCTGTACAGTAATTCCACTTACCATAGTTTGATATAAACATGTCCAGCTTAATTTTGATAAAGTTTATGAATGTTTCCAGCTTCATAAAGACTAATATGTATACATAAGCAGTTGCTTAAGACCCAAACCCCTCATATTATGTCTTGTTCATGTGCAGAAAATTTAAGGAAAAAGAATTATTATGAATGATTCTTTATTATGATAATGAATATGATAAATGAATACGAAAGATGGTCATAAAGTTTAAAAGAAAATATTGGTATGAGGGCCACACAAGTAGTATAGAGAACTCTATATAGTTCTAGACACTATAAGCCAATAGTGGCTGTCTCCATTAACATCTTCTTTTTAAAACGCTCCTGTATAATAGAAAAAAAAATTAAACACAAGTTGAATAATAAGTATAGAGCTATATAACATCTGTCTGTCACACTTTCATTGCTGTTAATGATGGCTGATGTAAGTCCACGTGCGCAAGTTCACTTCACTGGACATGATTCGTGATTTTAATAAAATGTTAGGCACTATGGGAATACCAGCAGAGGAACATAGGCCCGCAAAATCCAGCCCTCGTAAGCTCATATTTAGTATCAAAATTGTACAATGATGCTCACACGGCACACGGACAGATATTTGGTTTGTGTCTTTAAAATGGATATTTGATGACAATTCAAATGGCGGATCACAGATAAGGTGTTTGACAGCAGTCTTATGAAAGCTGCATAGGCTCCATTATATCGTGTGTTTCTTTGAAAAAAAAATAAATGATGGTGTCAATAGTAGATATTTTGCCGATCCGGGGAATAAACAACCAATTTTTAAACGTTTTCACTCAGAAAATGTAAGTAATCATCTATTATGTATGAAATCGGTTTCAGTAGTAAATTTTACATATGTGTATGAATAATTACGCAGTTTTATAAGCTCCACAACCAAACATTGAACTATTCCCGTGTTGATAAACGTACATTCGAGACAGACCACGGGATTTCAAGTGGCAACGTTCAGTGGGATAATGACAGCTAGTATCCTCATTAAACTGTTAAATGCACCTTAAACATTTCTATGTAAACTTTGAGAAATAGAAGCATCACTGTTTTTATTTGTGTG
>JAGTTF010005820.1:15983-35904 GCA_019095985.1 Streblospio benedicti
AAAATGTTAATAGTTTTAATGATCAAGAAATGTTTATATATCTTATGACAAATTGTCAATATTATGTACATAGATAATGCATGGAATAAAAAAGGACTGGCTGTATAACTAACAATTGTCAAAATTTTATTTTTTTATTGCACACTTAGTATAAGATATGATTTAAACTGACTTATAAGCCATTATTGGCTGGGTGATATTACTAATGTATTTAAATATAAGCAGAATATGTATATCACATGTCAGTATAATAAATGATTATTTGACTTGACTTGACTTGACTTATAATCTGTATATCTCGCGTTCTCGTGTTTTGTTGAGTATATACTGGCCTCTTATTGCGTGGTATTTAAATTGTTTATATACTTTGATATGATGTTTAAATGAAAGACACTTTCAGAATGCACAGAACACATCATAATGCTTCTTTACAAGATACTTGTTTGACCACTGAGCATAACCTTTAACACGTTTTTCGACACCACAAGTGTCCTTTTTCAAATTGATTAAAATGTTCCAAATATCAGGTCCAAAAACATAGAATATTACAAAACCAAATATCAATGCCAATCAAATTTTAAACCGCCTCTATACCAAAATATCATATTATAACAATAGACGCCCACCAACTCCTTGCTCTGAGAGACACATCTTCATCACACATACACCCATTTTCTACTACAATCAATCATCTCTGCTTCCATTCCATTCACATAAATTTAATGTGACCAAGGGACACGTTCAGCCTAGAGGTTCAGCTGCACTACGAAAGTACTGTGGCAGAAAAGCATTTCACGTACTTTTTTGCCTTCCTCCATTTAATTGCAAATAGTACAATATTTGTATTTGCGGAGTCCGTCCGGTGTACTGCCTCTGCCAATCATAGTGGTCTCCCTGCAGACGATCTTTATATTCTGTAATATCGATGTCCTCCGTGTAAAACACCTCTACGTAAAAGTTTGTCACGTGATTCACGAAGACAAATGGACTATCTCCTCCTGCCTTCTTTTCCTCTTCCTCTTGCTTTTTGCGATCCAAGAATAAGAAATCATTCTGAAATTTGTCAACAGGCTTCAAATTTCTCTCTGCAGAATATGTCTGCTTTTGTTCCGTTTTCTTAGTAATAACTATTTGTAAATAATGTATACGTGGGGCTTTGAGCGTCGAAAGTGTCTAAGCAGTAAAAAATCACTGAAATACCAGTTAGAGTCGTCGTTGAAAACTTTTCAGATGGTATTAATAACCGTATCTCACCAAATGGAGATTCTGGCTTTGGTTGTCCGGGATAGTAAGTTTTCGTACTGAAAAATAGTCCATCCAGTTCATTCATTGATTGGATTTTTTTCATCACCTCCATTATCCTTTTTACGAGTTGACATGATGCCTTTTTGCAAGTTGAAAATACCGTCAAAATAGTCCCTGTTTTTTATTACGGTAAAAAGAGGGACAAGGTATGAAATTTTTGTCTTTTACAAAATTTACTGCTTTCCCATACAAATCTTCCAGATGATTAGCCTGTGCCATCCAGTTTAATCAGTTTAATCACTGTAAAGAAGACGACATTTACACTTTAAAACCACAGACACAACTGTGTATTACACATTAACACCAATGCCAATAAATTAACATAATATTCTTACTTACAACATATCGGTACCTACTAAAACCTGGGACCAAACGTGACCTACCCCGCACTATTACGGAACCAATACGGGACTAAACACTTTTCAGTAGATCTATAAAAATAAAACAGAAAAGAAAATAACTGCTGTTTATATTCTCTTTTTTGTTACTCTTTTCTACTATGCATACACACCTATATCTATACTCTTTCTTTCAATTACACTAATAATGGTGAAGGTTTTCTCTACAAGGGGGTTGGGGGGACTGGAAGTGGGGATGACTGGAATAGAAGGCAGATGGGCATATAAAGAATGTAATGGAACAAGTTTGGATAAGGTTATTTATGTGTTTATACCCTCTAAACAAAGCTAATCACAGCCAATTTGAAATAGCTTATCACACATGCTCTTGATGTTCACGGATTTTCACAAATGTTCACTGGCTATTGCTTGGAATACCATTAGTCAGCCATGTTGTCCAAAAATTCAGCTTAACATAAAAACACTAAAGAGTGAGTTATAGGTGTCCAACTGACTGTGATTTTAAGAAGCAAATGATAGCTGATCATAGTTCTCTGGTTGTGTAAGCTTATCTCATTTGGCTTTGAAATGTAACATGAATGTACATGTGTATATCCTGTCATGTACTATCTACTTTTTTATATTGATATTAAAAATCCTATGTATTTGTAAATTTTGAAATATCACTGAGAAATCTACTCCGGCAACAATCAAATGGGCCGCCATTTTTTTAGTGTTTATGACTTTGTGGCGCCGCCACAGTATTGCGGTCTTTGTAAACTAACTCCCAGCCGCTTTTCATAGTAATGACAAATAGTAATGACAAATGAACTATATCATTGTATATAATTCAATTGAAATGTGACTCGTGCTGTGGTAACATAGTTTGTCAAGTTGTAGTAATGGCAAACTTTCGGGTGGGAAAATATTTGGTTAGATTATATTTGATAGTATGAAATTCATTTTCCTGGCTGAGAGAATGGTAGATATGAATTCTGCGATTATAATGATTATTTAAACTAGATTCGATCATCGGTCACCACTTCCCGGATCCCCAACGAGTCTAATCACAATTATATCGTCGATCGTTCGCACCACTACTAGCCTACACTGTTTCAATTCACCCAAAGTAAGCAAACTTATTATGAAGAATAAGCTTGTTTATCCAAGCTGCGTCCTCCGTCATAGGAATGCGGTTTTATATATGGGCCATTGAATGTTGGGTCGGTCACGTTTGGTCCCGAGTTTTAGTAGATACGCAACACATCGATCACAGCTTCACTAATAAATAATAGACTTTACACCACAGAACCAATTAAAATATTGATAAAAAACAGAGATTGGGAAGAGCATGCGCGATGCGCAAATGCGCATTAACTAAAAAATCCCGCATGCACAATAATGCTAATGCGGCATTTCCCGCGCAACCATTTAAGACAATATACTACCTGTCAATAGCTGTTTTATTTCCTACTGGGGAATCCCCACTCACATCAGCAAGGCTATTTTTAGACGCAGGCTTTTTCAGCACCTGCAGCTAATAGACTCTACAGCAATGATAGCGTGTTTAATTAGACTAATTTGTTACATTTGTGTTCTCGAGTTTTGTGTTAAGAATATTTAATTGATGTATCTACTAATTAATGGTTGGTTTTTTGAAAGGTCATATATGTTTAATTAATATATCCACTAATTAATGTTTTCTTTTTGAAAGGTCATTTACATAGGAATGATAAACCTCAGGAGAACAATTGATGTGCACAATGAAGCTAAACCACTTATAATTTATTAGCCACATAAAAATTAAGTAAAGTTTTTTTTCCACACCAGTTATACCACATGTGCTGCAAATAGAGTGCAGCCCATCCTCTGCCCGGGAGATACAAGTTTGACCCCCTCATCAAGCATAAGACCTTCTTACCTGTTGATTTCCATAGGAAGGATCACGCGATTAAAATGATTCTTAATTCTATGATACTTTTTAATAAAATCATGTGATTTACAATCAGAAAAAAAAACAATACTTCAATAACTTGATGTTTCGATTGCAAACACTATCAGTCTAACTTAAACGAAAAGCGGTGCATCACTTTGCTGATAGTTTTAAGAATCCCCATTGATTGAAAAAATCCCCCATTAGTTTAACTTACAAGGGGGATTCCCCATTGTACAATTTTTTTTCTTCCCAATCTCTGTGATAAATACAATGAATGCACAAACTACATGTAAATAAACATTACCTGTAAAGATGACGACGTTCACACTTTAAAACCACTGACACAACTGCCGGGAAATAATGTATCCGTGCGTTTTACAGGCCGCTCGTCTTCACTCTATGTAATATCGGCTGGTGGCACACCAACAAAAGCAAGTTTTGAAAACGTATAGCTATTGAGCCCTTGATATTCAGAGTGCTCGTCTTCCCTGCTGGTCAGAAATTATGTGGCCTTAACATAAGACAATATACTACCTGTCAATAGCTGTTTTATTTCCTACTCGGGGAATCCCCACTCACATCAAGCATGGCGATTCTAGACTTTTCCGTCGCTTCTATGTCGCTATCAGGTCGTTAACATAACGCAAACAGGTGGAAACCATGATTTTTGTCGTTATCAAGTCTTCATAAAAGTTTTCACCAAATCTTTATCTAGTTTCAATACAGGTGGCGACTGTTCGCGGAAAATCATGCATTGACCAACACCACTTGAAATTTAAACATTTAATTGGTTACAGACAATTTTTCTTTTAAAAATACATATGATCTTCTGTAAAATTTTCCGGATAAAATTTCGCCCTACCCTTCCTTTAAGGCCCATAGAATTTTACAGGAACACCTCCCGACTATGAGAATTTTTGCATAAAACTTTTAACATTTTCCTACCTACCCAGCCTGGTATCATGATAAAATATTATGATAAAATAAAATATTATTCCCCTACCCTTGAATTACTCAATCACAGCCAACAGGAACCAAACTATCAATTCTGTTTGGTCTAACTAAGTGGCCATGATATACACATATTGATTGAGGTGGGACCCAGAAAAGATCACCGCCAAAGACATTATTCTGTTTGAATACAAATAAAACAGGACGTTTAATGATTCATGACATTCCTTTTTGTATTAAGAATAGCTGTTGCGAATAGTAAAACACGTACAATTTGTATTGATCTCTTTATTTACTCATACAGATACCGACTGCACACATATAAAAAGGAGATTCGCTCTTAGTACAAATAAAGCCTTCACCACGCGAAAAACTAAAGTTGAGCCCCACCAACTGAATAACGCCCACTCCTCAGGAATGTCTGGTCCCCACCCTGCAAAATAGTCTTATATTAGTAGTCTCATTTATAATCTGTTTATTGTCCTGAGCCAGAATATCATCCAACCGGTTTTAATGATTAGTTTAGTGCTACTTCATACTCATTTTTATACTTTTAAAATATGGATCTAATGGTGATCAACGCTGCCAGAGTGGATAAATGTGAAGTCTCGGGACATACGACGTGACTTTTTCAAAGTTTCATTTAAATATGACAGGGTTAAAATAATGTTGGACTGTTCCTGTAGTATTGATTTACTAATTCACTATAGTATATGCTTCACTTGTATTGTCGTTGAAAAGTTGTGGTTATTTGTAATTTGAGCTGGGGTTTTTTTTTTTCGTTTTTTTTAAATAATAATAAAACTAAAACATGCCTTCACAGGCGAGACTCTTAAGAATCGAATTTCCACAACCCCGTTAAAATTTTCAAAATTTCATAAAGATAATATTGTTTAATATTTTCTTGTCAAACGTGCGCTGATAAGTCACGGGTATATCTGTTATCAAGAGCAAGTCTAATATTAACATAAGATTATTCTGTGAGATTGTATAACCTCTGCTGTTGGTAATCATAGGCAGATCCAGGTTTTCGGAAAAGGGGGCTCACTTAAGGAAAAGAGGCGCACTTACGGATTTCATGAAAAACCCGATGAAATGAAGTATTTTGGTGGGAAAGGGGGGGGGGGGGCGGGGCGGGGCCCCCCTGGATCTGCCTATGGTAATCACATATATCACAAACCCAGGGTAACGTCGTACTATAAGAATATTGAACAACAATTTTGATTATTTTTTGTCTTCTACATTTTATTTCATCTATTCCATCTATACTTATTTTGCACACTTTTGTAACTTTTGACTTGTGAAATTTTGTACTAGGATTTATATAGCATAAATGTGAATGTATCAGGAATAATTTTATCAATACCTAATCGTAGGGCATTTTTTATGGAAATACGATTCATAGTAGAAGTAAAAAATAATAATGGAAAAAACAACAGTTTGTACACATAGTAATTAGTTATAAGTAAGTTTTTATGTGTTGTATTATTATGTGGTTCTATTTCACGGACGCAAATGGACCGTCCATCAATTTGCACCTATTTTTTATCTGTAATTGGGAGTTCTTTATATGTACAGTCCGTTGGAGGAAAATTTTGGTTAAAATTTGTAACTTTTACACGAAGTTTGTACTCCGGCGTGATGTCATAAATGTGAATGTAGAAGGAATAATTTTATCAATAGAAAAATCGTTGGGCAGTTTTTATGGAAAGACGATTCATAGTGATTATGGGAAAAAATAATAATGGAAAAAATAAGTAGGTTTGAACAAAACGGCATGGTAATTTAAATAGTTTTATGTGTGTGTTAATTGTAATTATATATTATATTACTGGACACTATGAACTCTTCACACGATGAGATCGTCAAAACAACGTCTGTTGACCTTACACTATTTTTTTAGATATATGTTTAATTGGGAGTTCTTTATATCAGTAATGATTTACTAGTTTCTGAATAGTATGTAATTAGCTATGTTACTTTGATTTTGTAAGTAATTGTGATCTTTTGATTTTGGACATTATTTTTTTATAAATTTTGCATCATATAAATACTGCATGTAATTTACATTTTGAGTTAAGATATGTTTGTGTCATTTTCATGTTGTTAATTGGTATTATCATGCAAAAAAAAAAAATATTGTATAAGATACATTTTTTTTCGGGGGGGAGCCTGAGGAGGATGTCCTGAGCCAGAATATCATTAGTTGTAGAAACTGGGCCAGTGGTTTGTATGTACACCTTGGCCTCAATAAAGGACAAGGTTCTTAGAAGGTTGATCAATACATGAGGCAGGACTATATAAAGGCCACACAGAAAGTCTGCTGGTAATGGGTAGAATATTCTAAATCAGTCTGTATCTCGCCGGTTTTGTTCTGCCTGAAGCGTCTCTTGGGGACGTATATGTTTTTAAATAACAAAGTGGCATCTTCACAATTTGACTACGTGTATTCATGGCAGAACTTACATGAATTGTAGGTGATGATGCATGGTATGCACATTATAGATGTTGCCGTAAACACTGTCGTACACTTTTCATCATGGGTGCGTTTGTGAGTAAGTGTGTGGATACATATTCATTTACATATGTTTGTGTACACATGCGTGTAGTACTAACAGCCCTCTCTTCCCCTATAGATGTTCTTCCGACCAGAGTCACTGTACGACACGTCACGCGGGGGGATGGACTCCTGGGTGCGCGGATCCTGCCTCCAGCACACCCAGAACATGGACAGGTTCGTCACCAAGGTGAGAAAGGGCAGGGGCTTTCAACTACTAGTAGTGACTTCAAACACATAGTCGATTTAGGTTTTCAGTCAGAAAACACATCACCATTTATCACACAATACAAATTTCAGGAGATGTCTGTTCACTGAATGTTTCAGGAGGTGACAGTGCACCTGTTCGCGGACGTCCACGAGTCTCCTCACGCTGTCGGCACCGACCTGATTTCTCTCAACATCCAGCGTGGCCGTGACCACGGTCTGCCAGGTACATGCCAGTGTTCTGTGCGGTCAGCTTTTGGTATAGTTTATCCGCCCGCGACCGCATTATTTCGACCGCATCCACACCACGACTGCACCAAATTACACTTCTGTGGCGGCATCCGCCCCGCGACCGCAAGATTTTGACCGCATCCGCCCGCGACCGCATTGCCATAAGAGAAAATGACCGCAATTTGACCGCACTATTACAGATCATCCGCATATATCCACAACACTATCTGCCATCAGAATCATTATCATTTACTGTGGTGAAACTTGCAAGAAAATGATAAACCAAAACTAATATTAAAGTCAATTTTACTCTCACTGTTCTTGCAAGCAAGCTCCTACCACTGTATTGATATAGCTGAAGACACAGCTTCCATTTGACTATACCAAGTGGCCCTGACGGGACTCGAACTCATGACCCCAAGGTTGTGAGACCAGAATGATACCATCATCCCAAACAGCGGGCTGTAAACTGCTTGTAAGAACAGTGAGAGCAAAATTGAATTCACAAGCAAACTCGGGGAAAATATATATATACAGTTCTTCATAATATTAAAGTGAATGCTGTTATCTTTATTTGTATTGGAATGATATATACAGTGCAGTATATAACAGATATAACTCCAAAGTGAAAGGTTACTGAGTTCCTAATTATATCTTATTTATAGGGGAATACAAGGGTAATAAGACAAAGAAAGTTATTCTTAACTAAGATCAAAGTAGTCAATAAGAAATCATGCTGGAATCTATGTTTATTTCATTACAGCATGTATGTGTATCCCACATTTAGAACTAAATATTTTATATGATAAGAGATAAAAATGAATGCAGGAGACTAATTTTCAAGCATCCCTTTAACTTAGAAGAAACAGATATCACCTTTTGTTGGAACAATGCTTTACTCCCCATTAAGATTTAACTGGCATGGTCATAAAGGACTCCTTAAGGTAAAGCAAACATCTTCATAGAGGTCTTGCTTATTGGCTAACTAGCTGACTACTACTTATCAATGACTTCAAAAGGAACCATGTTGTGCATAGTGGTTAACTGTAATTATGACAGTAAGGGTATGAAATTAACTTCAAAGCATATGATGATTACTAGTATGAGGTGTTTCTAATAAAATGAAATATAACATTATAAAATGAAGTGTTTAAGATATATTTCATATGCTTTTCTAACATGTCTCTAATAACAGCAATATGGCAGTTTATCAAATCAAAAAAGCAACATGTTTGTTCTTTCAAAGACAAAGTAAAAGATGAAGGTCAAAGAGAATCATATATTGATCAGCTGTAGATGCGGATCAAAGAATGATCTGCGGTCATTCAATTGTTTCTGACCGCAAAGCGCCCACAAAGTAACTGCATTGATCCGCAAAGTGTCCGCAAACACATATTTTCTGACCGCATCCGCCTGGCGACCGCAAGAATTTGACCACATCCGCCCCGCGACCACAACAGCAATGATGCAGATACTCGCGGACTGTCCGCGAATGATGACCGCGGTCAACTCCTCGCGGATGTCCACGTGACCGTGCAGAACGCTGGTACATGCACATAATACTTAGCAATGCTCACGGGGAAAAAGGGAAATGAACATCTAATGCTAATTGCAGATTTTAGCAAGCAAGCTTTTAATTTGTGATTTGGTATCAACACATATAATTCATTCCATATAGAACATCCTCATTATAAGTGGTTGGAAAAAACAACAACTAGGAATTCCAATACTCATGTGCATGCTGGTATAAAAACATTATCATGTGACCACTATGCTGCTAATTTTAACCAGGTTACGTGTTTAGAGAGTGGTATCTGGGTTCAATCATTGTTCATATCAACCCGATTACAACAAATAAAGAGAATGGTGTCTGGTTTTAGACAATGTTCATATTAACCAGGTTACAACGCGTGGAGACAGTGGTGCGGTCTGCGTCGAGCCCGGGACTTCAGCGACCTGGTGGAGATCACAGACCGCGTGGTGAGGGAGAAGTTCAGGGGACTCTACAAGTGAGTACATGCGGGTGTTAGAGAGCGTGGCAGAGTGGTTCAGTAGGAAAGTATATTCTGACTATTAATGCATCATCTTTAGCAGAAATATATCCTATTTATATATCCAATAGAATGAATGAAAAGTGTCTCTGTAAGCGGGCTGTGTCTATAGCAGCAGACTGTATAATCAAATGTTTCTCACCCTCGACAGACACGTGGATGACATTGACATATTCCCCGGGGCGCTGGCAGAGGCACATCTTCCCGGCGCCATGGTAGGTCCCACGTTCGCCTGCATCATCGGCCGCCAGTTCCGGGACTTGAGAGACGGAGACCGGTACTGGTACGAGAACAACGGACTCCTTGCCTTCTCACAAGGTAAGATCATTGTTTTTATGTAAGTTTGTTCTTATACTATGGTCAGTCTCTTAGTTAGCAATACCATAGAAAAGGCAGTTTTCAAGAACATGTGAAATAATACACTGTAGACCAAGACAGATTGCATGTGGCAATATGAACCTCGATCCCTTCAAATCACATTACACAAGCGAGATACTCTGTATCATACATATGATGTAACAATATAACATTAAAGTACTGCTGTCTCTAAACAATATTGAACAATATTCAAATATGTAAATATTTCATGTTAGATCCCGGTGTTAGATACAAGAATGGGAGCTATAAGCCTTGATTTCTAACTACCACAACCAGTTCTGCGCAGTATCTAATTCTATTCAAGAGACAGACTTAGATGCGCGCACTGGATATATGATGTACGTTCCTGGCCTGATTTCTTCTCTCCTGTGTTGTAGACCAGCTTCGTGAGCTGCGACGCGTCAGTCTGTCGCGGGTGCTCTGTGAGAACAGCGACAGCATCGAGGAGATCCAGCCTTACAGTCTCCAGATGCCCTTCAAGGACGCATACCAGACGTGAGTGATTGCTGGTAACATAAGAGATGGGATCAGACAAGACGTGCGTGATTGGTGGTAATATTTGAACACATTGTAGAAGACCTAAAGATGATTCAGAGGTGTCTTTAGGAGGTAAGTGCTTGTCGATAAAACTAACATATAAGTAACACATCAGTGACCAATCCATTGGTCACATGGTCAGCACATGCACTTAAGGGATGCCTGTCAGATGTAAGTACAATGTAATTAGAAGTAACAGTTACCACTGGCAGATTCAGGTGTAGATATTTTGATAGGATATAGGCACTCAAGACAGGTAATCACCAGTGATCGAATTTGAATGCTAGGAGTACTACCTAAGTGTCTTTTGATAAACAGTTAAACAAAAAGGGAAGGAGCCAGTAAAGAGATAGGTGCGCTCTGTAATGTCTGTATAGAGTATACATTTGCCAAGTTCTTTCAAGGTGGCATTAAGACATGGTCATCCAAGCCGAGATTCAAGCACTGAATGTGGGCCAAGTAGTACATATTTCTGTTTTTGTCAGCTACGAGGAGGGCTCGCGTCTGTCTGGGCTGCCCGAGGAGTGGTTCAGCCAGCTGTGGACGGCCGAGTACAACGCCCGCGTCAACTGTAGCTGCCTGCCCGCCATGGACCTCTCCAAGTGGAAGGACAACATCAGCACGTCGCCCCGCCGGTAACACGTGACTAGACACGTGACTAGACACGTGACCTCGCCGATAGCACGTGACTAACCATGTGACCTGGCTAGGTGCATTTTAACACTTGGTGTGCACGCACGCGAACTTTGTGGATCTTACCAAACGAAAGGATCACACTACGTGTTAATACCTATGGCATGTCTCTGCTGTCTTTAAGACGTTTCTGTGCACTGTAAAGGAGCATACACATGTAGAAAGAAAAATTGCTCATTATGCATTCATTCATCATGCACTTGAAAAAGTTGACAGACATGAGCGCACGCATACACTAACATAAAGCTATGGTCAGACTGTCCCGCATACTGAAGCTGAATCAGTCATGTGATTGAAGCCATCGTCAATTTGCATCCACCCACTCTCACCTCGTGTGTATGGACTAGCATGTGTGCACTCATAACCCACGGGCCTGAGCAACTGGAAGGAGGTACTCGTGGCATGTGGCTATTGTGTACGTACTTGTGTGCCGACAATTACATGGACCTCATTGAAGGATACATGTCGCAGCAATAATTGCATGCGCTGACAGGTCCAGGGTTGGATTTTAATTGCTATTTTTGTAATGTATTTTTAAAATCTCTTAGCTTTACACGTTAGTAACCATGAACTCCATTCAAGCCCCAGTTTTAGCCTGTATCTGTCAGTTGCACACGCGAATGCACATTGGACTTCGTCAAGAGGCATGTCTAAATCTGCAAGTAGCCATGGTGACAGCATGTAACCGAGGACACAGTAGGTAACCATGGCAAAGGCTGGTAACCATGGCGAAAACATTCAGTCGTGCACTTGTGGACACACGTGCACGATCACAGATGGACAGAAGACTTTCTACAAAGGTGACAATAAAACTGGCAATTGGCTAGGGTGATAATTTGTGCTATTAATGTGTGTTATTGTATTTAATTTTATAGTCTAGCAGAAAGTATTGGATTTTCCGTCTCTTGCAAATAAGTAATTTGTTAATGATTAGCATTCATTAACATGTCCATTTAACTTATTTCTGGTGTCACTATAGTGTTTTGATATAAATCGCAGTTTATTTGGTGAAGTTGTCAGTGGCAGATTCAGTTTTTGCTCAAACAGGGTGAAAAGCAAGTTAAGAGGGAAGCCTACAAAATGTAATGTTAAAAGTAACACTAAACGCCTTTCAATAAGGGAATGACTGTATTCCAAGAGTGCAGTGAGGCAATAATAAAATATAAGAGGCTACCAACATTTCAATGAATCACACATTGATTTGTCTGATGATCTGTTGGGTTTGATAATTATCATCCTCCATATTTTTTATTGCTATTTACATGCTAAACAAAGTTAAAGATTTGTCCTTATTCCTTGAATCAACTTATCATGATGCATATAATTGTGTTATATTCTTTGATCAATGTGATATGATGCTTTCTGGCGCCAAAAGCCTACCAAAAGTAGTCTGGTATCTCCTTCATGAATATTCACACACATAATGAACTACTAATGAGCTGTGGAAAGGCCATTTTGTAATATCTGTCATAACAGCTAGAATCATATTTGAAATTACTATTTTTGCATTAAAAGGATATATTTAAAAATTCTAAGGCTGGGGCGATTTAAAGAAATATCTCCTCTGTACAAGAGATGTGTTTCTATCGAATGACACATAACACTATCAGTGGTTCAGTGTATGTACCTAAACATATGGTCATTATTTCACAAAAAAATGCCTTTTTAAAAACATTTGTTTTAAATTCACTTCTGAAAAAATGGAAAAAAATTCTTAAATCATGTCATACCAATGTTTATGAAAATCATCTATATCAGCTAAAAATTAGAAAAGTAAAAAAAAATGTTCTAGGCTTCCCCCTTGATTAACACAGACACAAAAAGTCTTCTTTCTATGCATGTGTAGATTTGGCTGTGAACTTAAACCAATTTCAAACACACCAATCTTTGATTGCATATTGTTTTATAAGTTGGTGGGTATATTTGCTCTGTGAAAAGATTATGTGCAACAATGTGTTAAATTTTAAACATTTTATCTCCAGAAGTTAAAATAGTATTTGATTAAATTATACATAGATGAAGCTGATGTCTTTATCGTAAATGGATGTACAATCTATTTTTGTAGCATTTTGTGATATGTTATTTATTATTTATTTGTTCTAATGTGTTTATTTATTTGTTGTTAATTACTTAAATATCCCGGGTTGGGGGGGGGCACTTCCATATATCGGTTGACAGGTATGCTCCCCCCGAATGACCCGCCTTTTTCACCACCCCTAGTATTTATGAATGCCCCTACTTTTCACTGTCCAGCAGCTATGAAATGTCATTATGTGATGCCCAGCAGCTATGAAAACTCTGTTAGTACAGCAGCTATAAAGTACCTCTCTATGTTAGTACAGCAGCTATAAAGTACCTCTCTATGTCAGTACAGCAGCTATAAAGTACCTCTCTATGTCAGTACAGCAGCTATAAAGTACCTCTCTATGTCAGTACAGCAGCTATAAAGTACCTCTCTATGTCAGTACAGCAGCTATAAAGTGCCTCTCCTCCCATCCCAGGCTTCTCATTTGCCATTTTCATGTTTTTTATCTCATTTCAACTGCTTGCTAGGGGAGTGTAATTCAAATGGCAGCTATGAATGCCCCTACTTTTCACTTTCAGAGCAGCTATGAAATGCCTAATTTTTATCATATCCAGTTATGAAATAGTTTTTTGTTTTTTTTTAATATGAAAGTTAGCTATGAAATTGTGCATTGAAAATTTTCGTGGGGGAGCATCCGTGTCTGATAGCAAGGGAAGTGCCCCCACCCCCCGGGTTAAATATACAGTGCTAAGCACTCTACGGGAGGCTCATTTTGTTTAAAATATTTTCCATGATATGTAATATTTCATGTTTTTAAATTTTTCTTAAGAGTCGTTCTTCTGTACCATTAATAATATTTGCTTCTTTGAAAAAGTTTATTCATTATATAACATTTTACATCACATCAATGAAAATAAATTATCAAATACAATCATAAAAAATATCATTCACACAAATGAATTAAAAAAAAGTCGACCTCTCGTACAGAGTTAGTGCTCAGTCAAATAGCTCAATAGAAAATGAGAGACTGTGTGTACTAATTATCATGTAAATAATTTAATTTCTAAACAAGTTCGATTCAGTAAAAATGTTTCATTTGGTACATTATTTGGAAAGTAAAGTGTGTTTTTGAGTGAAATTTTAAATGCTGAACTTGAATTTTACATATGATACACCACGCCGTAACCCGGGTTACCGTGAAAATAATAAAAAATTCATTTTTGAGCTAATTAATTATTTTTTTCAAAATCAATACCCCGGCATACCGTGATGACTGGTAGGCTGCTGTGGTATCAAATTTTGTTAATATTCATAAGTTAAATGTTTAAGTTTTGTCACAATAAAAACATCTTATCTATTCTTAATTTATTAAAACTCGATTTCCAACCTAGTACATTGTGACAAAACGAAAATGCACATCGCCGTCATTCTTTTGGTGGTCTGCCTTTTAGCAACGACCGATATACGGAAATATCACAGGAGAAACGGGGCATTACGACATGCCGGGGTTTGCATTTCACGGCACCCCGGGGCATCATACGGACCCCGGGTTACGGCGTGGTGCATCATATTATATCCATCACATCTACCATACAGAAGGAAAAAAACACAAATTGAAAATGTACATTATAATAGATAAATACTAATTAAAGAAATAAAAGATCATTGAATTTACAAAGAACTTCTGAATTCAGCACTGTTGCATTTATGTATGACACAAGGTCAAGCAACCCTCGTTGGGATGATCACAGTGTCAGGCAAATAGGATCAGAATATAAACTCTTTCATCACATCCACAACTACGAAAGGGTTTGTAACATTATATCGCTTTCAATTTACATTAAGTTTGTTACTTTGTAGACACAGAAAATATGATCTATTTACATTGATGTTCATTTTGAAACACAAATCAGGAAATCAACATGTAATTCTGTATAGTAGAACGATCATATACATAGTTTTTATTCCTTGGGGATGCACAAATGTCTTTCAAAAGCACGCTGTTGAGAAAAAGCTTTTTCACAACGTCCACATTTATAAAGTTTTTCACCAGTGTGAATTCTCGTGATGTGTTTGGTCAAGACACCTCTTTCACTAAAACACTTCCCACATTCACTACACTCAAAGGGTTTCTCTCCAGTATGTGTGCGAATGTGAACCTCTAAAGCTGATTTACTGGACAATCCTTTCTGACAAATATCACATGGATAAGGATACTTGCCAGTATGCGTACTCATATGAACTTTAAGATTACTCTTCAAAGCGAATAATTTCTCACAAACTGTGCACTGATAAGCCTTTTCTCCATGCATTTTCTTGTGCCTAGTGCAATGGCCTTTCTGACTAAAACACTTCCCACATTCCCTACACTCGAAGGGTTTCTCCCCAGTATGACTTATCCTTCAATCCATCAGTCCAGATGCTGGGCTCTGATTGCATACAAAGGGGAAGTTATCTGTGTATATAGCGTATTTGTCTTATAAATTCCTAATGATGGTACTAATTGATTATAAAATGGAAGTGATATTTGATAAACAAATATCAAAAGACCTTACATCATTAATAAACGTTGTCTGCTTGTATTTTCTTTTCAAGCATATAGCTAATCTAGAAGATGGTTGCCACAATTACAGAATTATTATTTCAGTCACAATGCAAACTTCTGATTGATCATTAATCACCTTTCAAAGTCAAAAGATGTTCTAACTGTAAGTTGGACTCCGACCGTAAAGCTTTGCCCCATTGTACGAAAATCCGACTAGCGTATAATTTTCTAATATAATTTTAAGTATTCCACTTAGTATTAAGTGGGAATGATCAATCAGTCGTGAAAATTATACCCAGGGATCTGGTCAAGGCCTAATGCCTTGCTGTATCAGTTCTAGGGAGCAGTTTCTCTACCCGTTTGACATTGATATCCAAGTTGATTTGACATAAATAACTAAAGCTGGACACGTTATAATAGTCTTTATGAAGCTGGAAACATTCATAAACTTTATCAAAAATTAAGCTGGACATGTTTATATCAAACTATGGTAAGTGGAATTACTGGACAGCTAACGGCGGCATCCCTTCCATCACATTTCGACCGATTTATTACATCTTGTATGAGAGTCAAATCTGTGTATAACAAGACCAAATAAATATTATGCTTCAGGTGTATTCAATTGAATCATTCTGGTAGCTTGCTGTTTACTATCGCACTTACTTTAACAGTTCTACATTATGTCATCTACATACAGAACAGTTACAAACTATCACTGCCATATACATGCATTGTAGCTATACAAGGTTCTTTATGTGCACTCACATTTTTTTTACATCTCAAAATAAGTTTTTATACACACTTGTCTTTACAATTCACACCAGATCAGTGGCAGTGACTTCAAGTTAAGTTACCTCACCTTCCTCCATAACTATTGATTCACTTAACTACACCTATCAAGTGTTCTACACACATCACAACACACGTGTCTAGATCTCTTTTTAATGGATGTTTACTACTTACATCTGTTATTCATTCCTCATTATGTCATCTACAAGCAATATAAGGTGGCATGGATTATCATCAAGCGGCTCCATTGACTATAGCACTTTCCTTGATCACTACTGAGTCTGGTCAATATTTTTACACACTGATATGGTTCCTTTCATCACAATTGATTCATTGCTCATTTACATGATGTATCAGTACTTCTATTGGCTGCGACGCTTACACACATACTTTCATTCTCCATGCCTACAAGTCCCAACATTGCCATTTAGCATGAACAATCATCCATTGGCCCCATGGACTAAAGCAGTTCCTACATCCACCTGTCTTATAATGTGAGTGATTAGCACGTCTGCGCTACGGTTGCGATGTGCTGTATGCTCCCCAGAGAGTTCAGAAGGATATAGTGTGACAAGGATGCCAATGACCTGGTGTAAATATGTAAAGTCGCTAGAGCACGATAACAGTGAATTGCAACTATAAATAAACACATTTACATTTACATTTATAATGATTAGTGTTGTGTTTCCATGTGATAGCTCACATGTTTACGAGTACTGAATTCTTTTTCACATTCTGTAAACACATATTTTTCCCTAGTGTGAATTCTCAGGTGTTGGGTCAAGTGAATATTTTGACTGAAACTTTTTCCACATTCACTGCACTGATAATGCTTCTCACCAGTATGCATTCTCATGTGTGTTTTCAAGCATCAGGCTCGTTGAATGATTTGTCACATGTTTCTCACTACTGTGGATTCTCATGTGCCGAGTTAAATGTCCACGTTCCTTGAATGATTTCTCACATACTGTGCACTGATAAGGTGTCTCACCCGTGTGAGTTCTCATGTGGCTGGTCAAACTGTTATGTTGGCTAAAGCTCCTCTCACATTCGGTGCATGCATATGGTTTCTCACCAGAGTGGGTTCTCATGTGGATTTTCAAGTGGGCATTTTGGCTGAAACACTTCCCACATTCACTACACTTGTGTGGTTTCTCACCTCTGTGACTTCTTATGTGGGTATTTAGGTTTCCCGAGTTGTTGAATGATTTGTCACAAAGTTTACATTGAAAAGGTTTCTCACCACTGTGTGTTCTGATGTGCCTTGTGAGATGGACACTGATAGTGAATGATTTGTTACACACTATGCATTGATGAGGCTTTTCCCCGGTGTGTATTCTCATGTGTGTGGTCAAGTTATTCCCATGGCTAAAACACTTACCACATTCACTACATTCATATGGTTTCTCCCCAGTATGTGTTCTCGTGTGGTTGGTCAAGCTACATTTATCTGCAAAACTATTTCCACATTCACTGCACTTAAATGGTCTTTCCCCACTGTGGATTCTCATATGCCGTTTCAAGTTGAATGCCCTGCTAAATTCTTTTTCACAAATTATGCACTTAAATTCTTTCCCGCTGTCTCCTTTGTGAGATAAATTACTCCCAGAAGTCTCTTGTCCTTGATCACTTGACACATCTTCACTACTCTGAGTTTCCTCTTTGACATCCATATCCAAGGTTTGCTTGATCTAAATATGCATTAACTGGTGACAGTATTATTTATACAAGAAGCAAGTTAAAAGTGTTCACTTTTTCATCGTTTCCTCAAATGAATATGTTCTTCCACGCCCCATTTTTCTTTTGTACTTTTTATATCCATAGTGAAATGATGCAATCCTGAAAAAATATATATACATGCACTGGTGTTTGGTTGGGTCAGTTTGAATTTCAAGAATAATTTCACTAGGGCACGATCTAAGAGTTTGAACTTCTCTGAGTTTTATTAATATCCACTCCATGGACCATGATGGCGCATGGGTTATATATACATATATACATGTAAAAAACTGCTCTTTTCCTGTTATTTGTTATAGCCAATATGGTACAAATGTTTCAAAACTTCTACACTTTCCACGGAGCAGTGTCCAACCTGTTAGAGGTAGGTTTGCTCAACACCCACCATCAGACCGGGAATCGAACCCACGACCTTCTGGTCACGAGCCCAACTCCCTATCCACTCGACCACGGAAGCACATAAATGTATACAGTCCCACTATGAAGCAAGGACCTTAATAATAAATAACTAGTATGTCAGCTGTGTTGCTTTGGTATCTGGACGTTTCGCCGGTGTGGATGTTTTGCCGGTTTGGACGTTTTGCCAGTGCTTTTCTGGACGATTTGCCGGTGTTTTAGTGTGGAAGTTTTGCCGGTGGTTGGACTATTTGCCGGCGAGACGATTTGCCGGCGAGACGATTTGGAAACGTTTGTGCACTTGAAGTAGACTGTATAACTGTTATGCCGAATGTAATGTTCACGAGATTTCATGTAATTAATTTATAAACCACTTATGCAGAATGGCTAAGATGGGGTCTCAACGAAAGCACATGTCGGGTATGACTTGTAATAAAAGCAATTTAGGTTTAAGATCGATTTTTTTTTGAAGAAGCCGTAGACAGGGCTGTAGGTAGCCTCAATTGCATGATGGCCTTTGCATTTGGGTTGGTTTACGACCATGCCTCCTGTTTAATACAAGAAATTCTTATTGAATGAGTTGGGCACTTGAGGGGGCCTCTTGAATCCCCCGAATGTTTAATGTGTGCTGGCAATGGAGGATGGTTGAGGGGGTGGGAAATGAGGAGAGGGTAGGAGCTTTTATTGTATTTTATAATTGGGTTGGGGGAGGGATGCATGATGGAAGGGAATGAGGGGGGGGGGGTGCTGTGCAGAGAAGGAGGAGCTTCTGATTCTGTGGCTGAGTAATTACCCCTAATAGTATCCTCGCTCAAACCATAAAGAAAATAGCTGAAGAAAATTCCGATGATATAAAGGTTAAAGTTATAGAACGAGCTGGGAGAAAATTACAAACTATGTTGCCACAACTTCAAGAGTATGAGACATGTGGTAGACAGGAATGCTTTTTACACCAGACTGGAGGAAAGGGTGATGGCAATAGAGAAGGGGTTGTATACATGAGGCAGTGTGTGGTATGCAGGAAACAAGGAATAGTCAGCAAATACATAGGTGAAACGAGCAGATCTCTTTTTGTTAGAGGTAAACAACACAAAGCAGCCATAAGACAAAACAATGTTAACAATGCTTTCAGAAAACATATAAATGAATATCACCCAAATGAAACCAGAGGAAATGATATATTTAGGAATGAAAGTTCTAAAATCGTATCAAAGACCTTTAGAAAGGCAAATTGCTAAAGGTGT
>JAGTTF010005821.1:8877-21730 GCA_019095985.1 Streblospio benedicti
ACCATAATGCAACCAGTCTTGGTTTGGCTTAGAATGTTATTTTGTGACCAATAATGAAGTTTGTCTCCTTCATCCGAACAGTTTGCATGAGGCTTCTCTAAAATAAAAACAAACAAACATTCTCTGAAATAAAAAATAGTCTCCTGATCTACTACAATAATACAGTTTTTTCCACTGAACAACTGATTCATTGAGACACAAGTTTGTTGTTTATTCACTACCAGATACTGAAAGGTGTTTGTAATGACGGCTGATTTGTGAAAATCTATTCTTGCTTACATAGGCAAATCCGGGGGGGGCAGGGGGCCCCCCCCACCTTTTCCCACCAAAATACTTCATTTTCACAGGGTTTTTCATGAAATCCCGTAAGTGCGCCCCCTCTTTTCCTTAAGTGCACGCCCCCCCCTTTCCGAAAACCTGGATCTGCCTATGTGCTTATATATACGTAATACAGGTAAAGCTTTGAAATGTATTCTTATTTATTGTACTATTCTTTATGGTAGCTTTAAGAGCATGTTATAGAAAGAGATGACTTTGCACACGCTTCTGGTGTTTGGTTTTGGTGTTTGAATTTACGTTTGAAGTCATGACGGACACAATTTAATTACATCATAATGATTTACAGTTTATACAGTTGAACCTCTATAGTGAGACCACACCTGGGACTGACCTCAAGTGGTCTCAATGGAGAGCTGATCTATATATGGAGGTTGATGTCTATTTATGAAGAGTGGGACCGCAAAAAGTGGTCTTATTATAGAGGTGGTCTCAACATAGAGGTGGTCTTAATTGGAGTTTTGAAAGCACCGAAAACATGCATATTCATAAAACTTATAACATTTTAGAAGTGTTCATACAATAACTGTAAACCTCATCGTCATATGTCGTATACTGTGTATATAGACATGATTCATTCCCCGTAGGCATTCGCGGAACTTGCTCTCAAAATACAACAAATCACAGACCCCACTGCCAAAATGTTCAGTGGCCTTATAAGCTCTATAATCGTGATAATGGTAATATTGATTTTCACAACGCAACAAAGCATAGGTTTTATTTCAACAGTAATATTTCTCTCTAAAACATGACTAGTCTAGATATGATACATGCACTGAGTCTAAAAGTGAAAGTATTTAGCCGTGAGACCGACGATGGCTAACCACATAACCACGGGTTTTCCCCGCCGCTATTGATAGCAGACAAAGCCGAACTGAGCAGGAAAGTACTAGTAGTATACTCGGTATACTGGTGTGAATACAGCCACGCAAGCAGTGTCAGTGGAAACTTGTTCACTAATTGGTGAGTTTTGCTCTGTATTTTCTATTTAAAGATGCCATATTAAATCAAATGTTTGGTGGGAATGATATGATGCTTTCATTGTGAATAAAAATCGATTAGTTTAAGAATACGTTTACTTTTGACAAAGGATTAAAGATAAGGCAGTATAAACAGTGGGTAGTAAAAAGCAGGATTAAAGATGTCAAGGTGAGTTTTGCTCTGTAGATGCTATAAAATCAAATGTTTGGTGGGAATGATATGATGCTTTCATTGTTAATAAAAATCGATTAGTTTAAGAATAAGTTTACTTGTGACAAAACATTAAAGGATTAAAGATAAGGCAGTATAAATAGTGGTTAGGAGTTTTCGCAAACATATTTTTGTTGTACCTTAAATACTACTCTTAAGAAAAAATGATGTTTGCCCAAAATATTTGATGGCGAAATATATTTTTCGGGGTCAAACTGGGGTCATCGGGTCAAAATTTCATAAAATTGCATTTATCTCGATTAATAACAAATTTAGAGTAAAAACTTGTATTGACCTTAGATAGGAACATGTGTATGTGGAATCCAAATAAAACATCAGATTTAACCTTCGACCTCTCCTTCAAGGTCAAACAGGGGTCATTGTTGTCAAATTTTCATAAAATTGCATTTATCTCGATTAATAACAAATTTAGAGTAACAACTTTTCTCCCACTTTGAACATAATTTATGAATGAAAAGGCCGTAGGATATTCTGTGATATGTAACAAGTATGCTCCTTTTTTTAGCCAATCACAGCCCAGCAAGTAAGAAGTATTACTAGGCAATGTTTTCAACAGTTTGCATAATTTTGCTACAGCCAGACTATATTTACGCAAAGTTCATTGATAGTGTGTAAAGATAATTGGTTTAAACACTAGGTGTCAGCACCGCTTATAATATTGCCATGAAGCTTGTGACTTAAGGGTTATCATATTGGGTTGGGTGTGATATGAGAAATATCATATCTGTAGAGAATCCAACCCAATATGATAACCCTTTTCTCACACTCCACCCTCGAAATCATATCAGAAACATATTCATTTTATTCTTTAAACTCGAACTATGCATTTCAATGTCCAAGTGCGGTATATGCAAATCAGCTTGCAACATAAAAATGAACTCAATTCAAGAGATGGTTAAAAGGTCACAAACACGGTCTATGCATATAAGTAAAGTCATTTTACCCACACTTGTGGGCCGCTACATCTGAGAGGGGTAGGTTATATTTTTAAATACATATTCTACTTCTGAAACTTTAAAAAAAACTTTAAAAAACAGATATTTTACTGCTAGTGAAATAGAATAAAGTTGTGATGTAAAACAGAATTAAATAATGTTTGCACCAAAAAATTGAAAATAAATGTTTTAGCCAAAGTCAAACAACCTGGCCCCCCTCTCAGATAATCAACTCGTCCAGCCATCTGAGAGGGGTACCTCTCAGATAATCAACTCGTCCAGCCATCCGAGAGGGGTAGGTAGTTTTTTAGAATGAATATTTTACTTCTGAATATTTTCAAAATAAACATTTTACTGCTAGTGAAGCACAATAAAGTTATGATGTAAAACGGCAAAAAATAATGTTTGTTCCACAAAGTTGAAAATAACTAGTTCTGCCAAAGACATAGGACCTAACCCCCTCAGATAATCAACTCGTCCTGTGATGAGGAATCATTGGAACTATTTGATGATTAATGGAAGGGGATATGCAAATGAGGGAGTGGAAGGCTACATGATTTGACAGACAATGCCGTGGAAATGATTTATTGTTTAATTTCAGTCATACGTGGGAGAAAAAGGTCATTATACTCGTGTGTGTCATATATCAGATAATATCTCACCTAGTGTGGTTTGTTAACAGCACGAGTGAGCGCAAACCACACTTGGTGAGATAATATCTGATATATGACACACACTCATATAATAACCTTTTAGTATTGACCTTAGATAGGAACATGTGTATGTGTAATCCAAATTAAACATCACGTTTGACCTTTGACCTCTCCATCAAGGTTACACTAGTAGGTCAATTTCAGGAATTTTGTTCATTTTTGCGTTTACGAAAGAAATGAGCAGCTTTGAATATTTCATTTGTTAGTAATCCATGATAAATTAGTATTATTGATATAAGCATTTGTATTCTAGATTGGAATCACATTATGTCTTATTTTAATCAATATTTTACTAAATAGTTTAATATATCTATGGGTTTCACTTTTAATGGTAGAATTTGAGGCATCATCAGTATCATTGATATCTTCAAAAGGGCAATATAAAATCATGCATCATACGTTTTAGAAGTATGCAGTCTTTTAAAATAGATAATTTATCAGATTCAAGTTGGGTGAAAATTAAGAAACGATTGAAGTGAGATAAAGTTTAAAGGATCTAAAACAACATTATGATGAAATTTGCAAAAGTGTACTGACTGAATATGGTAGTAAATGCTATGGTTATCACAAAGAATGCTGCAGCAAATTCACAAATCTCAAATATTTAAAAGCAATAAAATGAAAATCAGATCAAGATCCAGAGGTTGAACTATCAGTAAAGAAAAAAATCAAATTTATCAATAACATTCACTTGTGATTTATGTTTATTTGTGAAAATACTCCAGAATTAATTCTTCCTGGCAAATTCTTTTGGTGAAAGTTGGACATGTAAAACAGAAACTGCAGGGAAGACCTTAAAAGAGGTTTCAGAGAGACAAAGTTATGAAAGGATGCTGTGTAAAGTGATATATGTAGATTTGAAGGCAAGAGAAGCTAAATACCATGATGAATGTAGATACCAAATGATGAATAATGCAGAAAAATTCCATCTGTTTTCTTTATGTAAATATTCAGATGATAAACATTTCGGATGTTAAAAGTTCTGGCTACCAGATCATGAAGTGAGCTGGTCAACTCCGATCCATCTGTGTTTAAACTGCCTGAATATGAAAAATTCCATCATTAGTACAGTAAACAAGACAGATAATCTTTAAGAAAAAAATGATAAACCATTTCCTGTTTCTTACTAAAATGTTAAAATGTTCTGACAACCAGATCATAGAAAAAAGAAGCTGGTCAACTCCTTTGATCATATTAAAAAAGAAACTATTTAAACTGCCTTTGAATATGCTTCATTTAGATTAACTTAATGTAGAAAACTTGAGGATGTTGGATCTTTATTGAATTGTACCATACATTTCCATAGAGAAAATGCATGTCCTGTTTGATACTAGAAATGTTTATTAAATGAGTTTGACAACCGTATCACCTTTAGTTGCACACTATGTCCATACTATAAATGTACTGAGGCTCCTACCACTGTATTCATTCAACCACTTAAGACAGGTATAACTGTTGCATTAGACCATTCAGACATTCTGACCGACCCGGGTGGTCTGCCTTTAAGTGCTTTGTGAATAGGTGCCACAGTGGTAATGGTCGAGGGTTTAAGTCCTGGTAAAGGCTATGTAATATAGTCCTATAAACTTGGAGCAATAATCCTCTGATGTCAATACTTACATCTAGCCAATTAATTCCAATATATCTACATATTCTATTCTAGTTGCCAGTCATAGAAAAAATATGTTCAAGACAAAACAGAAATGTCCATCACTATTACTCAAGTGATCTTTTTACGAATGATCAACGTTGTTCAGCTCTTGGTCTCTCTCTACATTAACATAATTAATGTAAGTGATTTACTAACTTCATAAATGATATAAAAATCCTTTTCCAAATATTTAAGTACTTGTATTTACAGGACAAGTACCCAGGCTGCACAGGAACCTTAGTAGGTCAAGATTATTCTATTATGGTACCATTCACTAAAAATCCAACATCTTCAAGTTTTCTGTAATCTGATGGAACATATTCAAAGGCTGGAATAAAGAAATAGAAATAGAGAAATATTCAAAGGCAGTTTCAATGGCTTCTCTTTATGAATATGGTCAGAGTAGACAACCTTACTCCTATGATTGGGTGTCTAATAAATTAACTTTGGTCCAAAATGGTTTATCATCATTTTCTTAGTTCAACCTCTGGATCGTAATGTGATTTCCTTTTAGGTGCTTTAAAATATTAAGGTTCCACTGATATATCGTCACATAATGTTATGATCTCAAATATTATAGAAATAGTACTATGCAAATTTACAATTCAGAGATTCTAGAAACAATGGTAGTATCTAAGAGACCTTTATACAAAGTTGTGTTAGAATTATTACTTTTTCTATGATTCATGTGATCTAGATATGAATATAAAATACAAAAATGTATTTCATTATGTGTAGGTCACTATTATCCACGAATTGCTGAGTTGTAAATGCAAAACAATGGAGTTACAAATAGGTAAATTATAATATTTTTAATGAAATATTCTTGGTACTAGTCTTAATTATGCTATTTTCCCCATCTGATGGTTTCAATAGATGTCCTACATAGGAGGGACGTATTAGATTGTTTTTCGTTTGTCTTACAGTATAACATAATAAATAAATAATTATTTTCAGCTGTGTTTGGTTATAAAGATGATTAGAATTAAGGTGTGTTCATCATAGCAACATGGATGACCTACTCACACCTTACCTGGAGAACGGGGACGTGTTCGCCCTCGAGTATTTGCTCAGCCATGGTCTGGAGGTCAACACAAGGGTGCAGGGTCACTTACTGATACATGCTGCCGCTCTGTATGGCCACAGTGAGATGGTCAGTCTGCTCATCTCCAAGGGTGCGGATGTACAAGCAATAGATGACCATGGGTGGACATCACTCATGTTGGCTGCACAGTGTACATCAAACAATACAGATGTTATCACTCAACTCATCCAGGCTGGAGTCTCCGTCAATGCTGTTAGTCAGAATGAGGACAAGAACACAGCACTACATTTGGCATCTCAATTTGGCAGAGTGGAAAACATCAGAGCTCTCGTTGATAAAGGAGCGGATATGACTATGCGAAATGGCCACGGTCACTTACCAATACATATAGCAACTCACCATGGTAAATCAGATATTGAAGGTATGCTGACCTTCATGGGAGCCGATATGGTAAGTATTGCATTGTAGTCCTAAGAAATCCGAGTGTCTGGTGCAAGACCATTTCAGTTGAGGATGAGGTTATTATGATGAAAATTCTGGCCAGTGGTGATTTGTCTGTTACAAAGATTAAAACTGACTCAATATTAATACAGTTAGGCATATGGCAGTTTTCTCTAATCACAAATATACATTTCCTTTAGCTAACAACATTTCCATTTGATTGACGATTCATATGTGATAATATTTGTGGCTGTATAGAAAATCTTCATTGAGAAAAGCGTTAAAAAACCGCACTATAACTACATTTGTAGCTTTGAGATTTCACTATTATAGTAACATAATTAATGTTCAATGAAATGTGTTGCAGGCATTCAAAGAGAAGGAGCTTGGTAACGGCGCCTACAGGAAGAAGGATTTAGAGACGGCGCTCAAGCACTATGACAAGGCCATAGAACTTGATGGGAAAAACATCGTATACAGAACAAACAAAGCAGGTTTGTAGCCAAACTTCATCAAAATCTATGTGCATAGTTAAATGTGATAAAATAGTTTAACTAAAATTACTTATCCATCTATTCAAGAAAGAAGATTATGAACCATTGAAGTTCAGGCACTTTAAAATCATTACATTATGTTTACAGACTAAAAGGGTGCTAGTGTTCGGATTACTATATGCACTGAGACATAGTCTGTCTTCAGCCCTGTTTCTGTCTTGCAGCCGTGCTGTTGGAGCAGCAAGCCTATGATGAGTGTATCCAGCTGTGTAAAAAAGCGGTAACTATTGGCAGAGAGAACCACGCAGACCCCAAACTCATCGCCAGGTAGGTACTGGTCCCCAGAGTCTAGGAAGCAAGAGGGTGTTACCTTCAATTGGCGAGATATAATGAAAGCATGTTATTTGTCTTCCATTAGAAATGCTTGCACCTTGTCCAGCTAGTATACATAGTAACTGTGATTGTCTCTCCTGGAAGAGGTTCACGTTCATCACAGTTCATTCACACAAAAATCATGTTTAATCTTGTGAAAATGTTTTGCATGCAGCACTTTTTTACAGAGCATTAGCGCGCACAGGAAATGCGTATGTTAAAAAAGGTGACTTTGCAAATGGGCTCAATTTCTATAAAGAATCATTAGCTATGTACAAAGATGAAGAAATTGTAAAGAAAGTCAAGACGGTAAGTAATGTAACCCTGTGGGTTCATATCATCTTTCATTCTTCATGTTCATTGTGTCATAGTTCTACTAATATATCTATAATTGTTTTATCATTTTGGCTTGACACATCGGTAGCCTCTTTCTGCCAATGTGTACACTTTCATTTCAATAGCTCCCCTTGTTTATACTCTTCCTTTTTATGCAATAGTCCCATATTTTCTCTTAACAAGACCTACATGACTATAGTTGGCAAACCATAAACACACCTTTCATAGTTGTACTTGTTTTTAATTAATATTATGTTGTATATAAGATTAGTAGTACTGTTGTAAAGAATTTAAGTTGTGTGAATGTGTTTTTAAATCAGATGGGTTTTGGACTTAAACAAAGCATGTCCAATCAAATGATATTGTAATAATAAACGTCTTTTAAATGTTTATATGCGTGTTGTTTTCAAGCATGTTACAGTAATATGAGTGCCAGATAAGATATTAGTATTAGATTCTTATCTCCCTTCCTTCTAAATGTGTTGAGAATGCTTTAACATTGTAAGCAGTAGAATATATCATGCCATTTCCCTCATTGTTTTAACACCCACTTTCAGCTTGAAAAACAAGCAAAAGAAAACCCCAAGATCACACATATCAGTCAAGAACTACCCCAACAAGGCAAACACAAAGGTAAGAAATGCTTCTCTGAAGTGTGAATACGGATGTGATATGTGTGCATGTTAATATTTTTGTGCAATGCTACTCATAATATTCTTGTGGTTTCAGGAGGCCCTCATGTCACTTCAGGCCTTCCCACACCGCATCAGGTAATCATGGTTTACTACATAGGGATTAGGGAACTAGGATGAGGATGATGACAAAATTTATAGTGATCTGTATCTACTTCTGTAAACAAAGTAGAGTCAAGCACGCAGCCGCCCACAAGGAGATCAGTGAGGCGTAGGAGGCTCGTGACGCGTAGGCAGGCCCTGCGTGCACGACCCCTGATGGACTCCAAGGTTGTTTAGTCCCATGTGCACTTCTCGTTGTGGGCGTAGCGGTGCCTTGTGCCCTAGATCTGGCTTTCAAACACCTGTGCTGTCACGCAGTGATTCGGACGTCCCCGTCACAATACCACACAGGACCTGACTATCGCAAAATCTCTAAAATCGCAGCCAGTCGCAAACCGTTTTATGCACATCAGTCCTGGGCCCACTTTCACCAACTTTGTGGCATCGCATATCATTTGCGATGCGACTCCATTTTTGTGACTATCGCACAAAACATTTTGTCATGTTTCACAATCAACATCGCTTATTGTAATTATCTGACCCCTACAATCATCCACACAGACTTATATCCTGTGTCCTTATAGACTAATACAGTTCACGGCATCTAACAATGATAAGGCTTGCATTATTATTGAGGAAAGTGGCAAAGTCAAATCAGCAACTTAGGTACGAAGATCTTTCGTTCAATTCAAAAAATCATAGATACGTCGGAGATCAGCAATGTTAATACTGAAATTGCTGATCAGCAAGGTTCACAGATAATACTGGAATTGTTGCACACCACAATGTTCATGAACCAGACCCAGCAATTCTATAACACACATAATCAAAAAAGATCACACATAATCACCAATTCTTCCATCACATGCATTGCAAACTCTGCATGTTTCAATAATTGTTCTATTACCTTTAATCTTTAATAAATTGTTGAGAGAAATGCCATTTTAATGGCATAATGCCACTGATGGAGTAACTTGAACCAATTTAGCCTTTGCATGACGTTTTAGATTCAATCACAAAATTGAATCTTCACATAATAGTCTCTAACATCAAATTTAATGAAGCATGACAAAAAGCTTTTAGGATTGCAGAGATTTACACAGATATAAACCATCTTCTACACCTATTGCTGGTTTCAGGAAAAGGTTACCCACCAGAAAAACTGACTGCTGCATGTGTAGAAAACGACATATTGGCCGATCACCCCGATGACAGCACTGGTGGACTAGTCTGGCACGTGACTTTAGCCATGACGACATTCTCCAATGTTTGGAGGAGAGTGGCAAAGCCACATCAGTAAGTCTAGTAGGCACTATATTCTTTCAGTGTTAATATGATCACATAGAAATAAGCCAACTAAAATAGACCACAGTATGCACCAATATAAATATATGGATTTTAGAATCTCATAGAAAAGGTTTTGCTTTCTATCATAGCAAAAAATGCTTGAACATGATTTTCTTTATATATGTCAGTTATAATTAATCAACTTTAGAATAAAAGAAACATTTATTGTATATTGATTATACAGTTTGCACTTACCAATTCTCTAGATTGCGATCCCAACCAGACATCTTCAAAAGGTTTCTCATTCATATAAGACTCTTCTTTTATTTCTAAGGCGCAAGTTGGATGCTAGAACGTCGTATGTGTAACGTATATCACAGATTATCATAAGTAAAGTGTAAACATGTAGCCTCCCAACCTCCAATCAGGGTCACTTCCGGTTCATCCCGCTGAAAGAGGACATTATGATTCCTGCTTGGATGTTGGTAGCATCGTTCAACCAGACTCTATATTGATACAGAGAGCACGCACAACAGGTTTTGGTTGATCGAGACTAGTAAACATGACCATTTTCAATAGACACAGTAGTAGATGGACAGCCGTATTTGCAATAAAAGTCATATACTCAGTAGTCTTGTGCTCACTGGCTGCTGCTGATTCCTTGTTTAGGCCAATACAAAGCTGGTAACTTATTCAAAATAACTAGAGTGTATTAAACTATCTGTAACATATTCACAGTTTACAGGACATGACAGTTTAATGATCTGTTAATAGTTATAGCACCAAGTATTTGTGTTTCAGACAGACCATGGTGACATGCAGCGTTTGACATCATTAGTGCGTCTAGCAGCCGACTCTGGCGTGATGACTGAAGAACTCAAAGTAAGGTCCCATCTGAGATTCGTCATGGTCGTGGTCATGGTCATGGTCATCATAAAATAAGTATTGAATAAGGTTATCAAACAAACAAAATCACAACATATAAAATATAATAACAGCGTGCATGTCATGAATGAAATACATGAAACATAGTATAGTGAAACATAGTATGGTGTTTAAACAAATTACTATGGTGATAGCAATGTATAATATGATGACATAGCATGTCACATAAAATGTATTTATACACAAAGCAAACTTTTAATTAGTAAATTTAAATATTGTTCATAAAATTCTAAAATGTGTCTTTTTAAGACTTTTATTAGTAGTATGTATGGTAATCAAATTTGGACCATATTTAATGATAATGTTTTCATAAAAGCTTATGTAGCATATAATAATGTTTTTAGGCATCTCCTTGCTATTCCTAAGGGTGTTAGTATGTCCTGGTATTATATTTGTAATGGCATAGATCATTTTAAAGTATCAAAACAAGCTTTAAACAATTTTATTACATTGTATATAGTTCAATTGGTCTAGAAACTATCTATTTTTTGTTTTGGAATATGAACTGGCTGCCGCTGATTTTTTGACAAACAAATATCAATTCTAAAAAGTACTGCAGTAACACAGCCTTCATCGTGACAGTGTACTTTTCTTAAGTTCTATTTAAAGGTCTGGTCCATAATGGCAAACCAAAATTACATGAAATGTTTTCCTTCCCTGGGTAGATTGCATATTTTTCAAAAATTGTATCTAACACAGAATGTCGTATGTATGGTAATCCTGTATTTTATGTTGAACCACCTTGCTTGACTTGGCATTACATTTGTTAGAAATTTAAAGTATTGTATACCAAAATTTGGAATATTTTCAAACCAAAATTACACCAACTGGTTGTCTAGTTTGCATATTTGCGAGATTGTATCCAACACAGAATGTCTGTCCTGTATTTTGTGTTGCACCACATTACCATACCATTGTGGTTTCTTTCGGACTCTCACAGGTCGGTTGAAATTCTCACTATGCATGCTCACTATCACTACACCAGATCATTGGAAATGGTCAAGTAAATAAATTGGTCTAAATAATGTGAATGTAAACTGTAAGTGCATCTACAAATTTTAGTTGTATTGATTCTACAAAACCGACAACACAAATTACTAAAGTAATTCTCAAATATGATGCTTCCATGTGTGTTTCAGGCCAGCCTTGGTGAACTGATCGGCCAGTCTGTGGCAAAAGGAGACATACAGTTCGTGGACAGAACTGCTCGAGGCTGGAGTCAGCGTCAACACAGTGTATAAAGGCTTCCCACTGATCCACATCGCTGCCTTGTTTGGCCACAGTGAGATGGTCAGTCTGCTCATCTCCAGGGGCGCTGATGTGGTAAGTGTGGGTATTGGAGGATATTATATATGCCACATCACAACATAGTCTTTTGATTGTATTTAGGATATTACCATATTTTTAAAAATCTGTGACGAATATGTACACCAATCGCAAATAATGCTGATTTTATTTGATAAGGAAATATTTTCATCCCTATTTTACCTTGTATTTCAGCAAAGTCTGGGTCAGCATGGACGTACAGCACTCATGTCTGCTGCTCAGTTTGAATCCTCCAACTCGGAGGTGATCACCAGCTCATCCAGGCTGGAGTCTCTGCCAATGCTGTCAGTCAGGACGAGGATAAAACAACAGCAGCATTTCATTTTGCTTGTCAATTCAGCACAGTGGAGACTGTGAGAACTCTCATTGACAATGGTGCCAGTGTGAATGTGAAGGATGGCCAAGGTGACATGCCAATACACACAGCAATCCCTCAATGGTAAAGCAGCCACTGTGGCCTTGCTCATCTCCAGGGAGCTGACGTACATGCACTCGGTCAGCACGGGGGCGACCACGCTGATGATGGGAATAGAGTGTGAAATAGATAATATTAACATTATCCATCTGTTAGTCAAGGCTGGTGTGACTGTCAATGCACTAAGTGGTGAGGCCAGTAAAGGTAAAGGTCACAATGTCAGCTTTGTACAGATGATAGAGAGAACAAGCGCCCTTCACTTTGCCTGTTTACGTGGTACACTAGAAAGTGCCCAATTTTTTCCTCAATCATGGAGCTGATGTCAATATTACAAATGGCCTGGGGGATCGGCCTCCCATATGGCTGTTTACAGAAAAAGCATAGAAATCACTGACGTTCTCCTGAAAAGAGGAGCCATGATAGATTCTCCCGGGGCTGATGGAGTCACCAGTTTGTGTCTTGCTGCAATGAGAGAAAGTTCTGAGATGGTGAGTTTTTGCTAGAAAAACAAGGCAGATGCCAACATTGGTGATCATGATGGTCAGTTACCACTTCATAAAGCAGCACAAAGTAACAATCCATTGGTTACTACAAGATTAATGTCAGAGACC
>JAGTTF010005821.1:33206-48691 GCA_019095985.1 Streblospio benedicti
CCCCTACATTTTTTCCTTTTTAAAAAAACCTCTGGCACTGCCCCCCTGAACCTTACCCCCCTGTATTACCTTTGAACCCAATGCACCCCAAAAGATACCCCAGTTGGGCCTATCCATCTTTTTCCCCAAAAGGGTGATCAGTTTTTCCCATCTTTTTTCTGTCGGGACCGGGAAACTCTTTTTTCCCGAGTCTTTCATTTTTCCCCTCCCGGAAACCGGGTTGTTTTGCCCGAGCCTCCGTTTTCCCGGGGTGGTTTTAAAATCCCCCCAAGCTTTTACCCCCCTGGGTTTCCCCCTCAAAAGGGTGGGCCCCTTCTCGCCGCTTTGCGGGGCGCGGAAAATGGCTCTCGTCCATCTCGGTGGGGCCGCCTGCTTTGGGTTGGATTTCCTCCCCCCTCCTTAACCCCGACTCCGCGATTCCAATTGTTGGCATCGAACCCTCCCCCCAACTGTTCTTCCCCTTTCCGGCCCTCAGTTGGTGGCTGCACGTTCCCCGCCCCCCCATTTTCGATCCCCTCCGGCCAAGGAGGGGGGAAAGGGTGGCAGTCCCGGAGGGACCGCCCCCCCCAGCAGTCATCCCCATAAACCGGGTCACGGGGGACGCCCCTGTTATCGTAGCCGTTTCCCCCTCCTTCCGCACCTGCTGCGGCGGTCGTTTTTGCTTTACCTTCTCGGTTGGGATATTGGGTGCCCCGCAATCTCCCATTGGGGAAAGGAACTGACCCCAATGCCTGATGTCCCCGGGGGTTGACACCCCTCTTCAATCCTCTGGGGTGCCTGGCCCCCTCGGGGGTTCTGCTGCTCTGGGTCTCGGCCTTTGCAGGATCTCTGGGTATTGCATGGGCATTCAGCCTGCCCGTCCTAAAGTGCCTAGAGATCTAGAATTACGGCACCAAACTGTAAACAAAGTAGCACAAGTCATCTTTGGGGCCTCCGGAACCAGATCTGGGTTCAACAGGAACACGATTTGCCCTAAGCGACGACACTCCCCAGGGCTCACCCCTTTTCAGGTAGGACTGGGCTCTCGCTGCAGGCACGTTCCTCAGCTAGACCTCCTTGTTGTGTTTCCTAAGACTACATTTCCCACGTACCAGGGCTGACGTCCCGTGTCCGTAGGTGGATGCCAGGTTTCCCACAGGGCCTCCCGCTCGGGAGGACTTCGCACGGTGCTGACACGCTGAGCTACAGGCGTCCCCCACGCTTCAACCCAGTGTGGAGCCAAGTCCGCAGCGGTGAGGGGAGGAAGGCCATCGGCCAAGCCTCGGTAAAGACAAATAGGCCTACTCCTTTTCAGGGGAGCAGGTTGCCAACCCTACGTGCTGCTGTACCAGCGTCTAAGAGAACTGCCGCTATTCGCTTAATCAGTACCAGAGAGTACTGGTTCCTAAGTGTCGGTGACGTATTATGGTTTCATAAAATGAAAACTTATACATTGATAATTGCGTTTTGATATGTATGTCAATGGCTTTTCCAATACCTAATATATAAACCCTTTATATGCCGCATGTGTTACGTGTTGACAATGATTATTTATTCTAATGTAAGATTCTAACTCAATTATCTTATGCTTCTAATAATAACTCTTATGTTGAATGGGTGTTGCAGTGTTGTATTTCATTCTATCAAAGTGTTATGGGGCGAGATATTGATAACATTATGAAGGACGGGAGACTGTACTAGACTATACATCCTCAAATCGTTTCTCACTGCCACCCCTCTAATACCTTAATACACATGAAGTCAACGTATATTGGTCAAATGGAAAGTGTCAAATTTGTGATTGACCCAATTTATTGAAAACTAAATTACAACAGCTAGTCCAATGAAGTTTATATGAAAGACGTGAAAATTATATTGTATGTGAGTGGTAAATGAAGTAACATATATATTATAATAATGAAAATTAATAATTATCTGACAACTATGAGAATAATTGTTAAAAATACTTATACATGAAAATTGACCATAACATAAAGTGGCAGCAGCGATGCTTATGCGACGATCACTCTGTTTGCGTATGACTGTTACAACAGCGATGTTGATTGTGAAACCCGCGCAAAATGTTTTGTGCGATAGTCACAAAAATGGAGTCGTATCGCAAATGATATGCGATGCCACAAAGTTGGTGAAAGTGGGCCCATGTCCCGGTGACATTGTGACGGGGACGCCCGAATCACTGCGTGTCAGCACAGGGCAAAGTCCCCATTTTTTGAAAGCTGGCTCTAGGGCACAAGGCACCGCTACGCCCACAACGAGAAGTGCACATGGGACTAAACAACCTTGGAGTCCATCAGGGGTCGTGCACGCAGGGCCTCCCTACGCGTCACCGAGCCTCCTACGCCTCGCCGATCTCCTTGGGGGCGGCTGCGTGCTTGACTCTACTATGTTTACAGAAGTAGATACAGACCACTATAAATTTTGTCATCATCCTCATCCTAGTTCCCTAATCCCTATGTAGTAAACCATGATTACCTGATGCGGTGTGGGAAGGCCTGAAGTGACATGAGGGCCTCCTGAAACCACAAGAATATTATGAGTGGCATCGCACCAAAAAAAAATTAACATGCACACATATCACATCCGTATTCACACTTCAGAGAAGCATTTCTTACCTTTGTGTTTGCCTTGTTGGGGTAGTTCTTGACTGATATGTGTGTGATCTTGGGGTTTTCTTTTTAAAACAATTTCAAGCTGAAAGCAATGAGGGAAATGGCATGATATATTCTAATTCCCTACACATTTAGAAGGAAGGGAGTTAAAAATCTAATACCAATATCTTATCTGGCACTCATATTACTGTAACGTGCTTGAAAACAACACGCATATAAACATTTTAAAAGACGTTTATTATTACAATATCATTTGATTGGACATGCTTTGTTTAAGTCCAAAACCCATCTGATTTAAAAACACATTCACACAACTTAAATTCTTTACAACAGTACTACTAATCTTATATACAACATAATATTAATTAAAAACAAGTACAACTATGAAAGGTGTGTTTATGGTTTGCCAACTATAGTCATGTAGGTCTTGTTAAGAGAAAATATGGGACTATTGCATAAAAAAGGAAGAGTATAAACAAGGGGAACTATTGAAATGAAAGTGTACACATTGGCAGAAAGAGGCTACCGATGTGTCAAATCAAAATGATAAAACAATTATAGATATATTAGTAGAACTATGACACAATGAACATGAAGAATGAAAGATGATATGAACCCACAGGGTTACATTACTTACCGTCTTGACTTTCTTTACAATTTCTCCATCTTTGTACATAGCTAATGATTCTTTATAGAAAGTGAGCCCATTTGCAAAGTCACCTTTTTTAACATACGCATTTCCTGTGCGCGCTAATGCCCTGTAAAAAAAGTGCTGCATGCAAAACATTTTCACAAGATTAAACATGATTTTTGTGTGAATGAACTGTAACGAACGTGAACCTCTGCCAGGAGAGACGATCACGGTTACTATATTTACTAGCTGGACAAGGTGCAAGCATTTCTAATGGAAGACAAATAACATGCTTTCATTATATCTCGCCAATTGAAGGTAACACCCTCTTGCTTACTAGACTTTAGGGACCAGTACCTACCTGGCGATGAGTTTGGGGTCTGCGTGGTTCTCTCTGCCAATAGTTACCGCTTCTTTACACAGCTGGATACACTCATCATAGGCTTGCTGCTCCAACAGCACGGCTGCAAGACAGAAACAGGGCTGAAGACAGACTATGTCTCAGTGCATATAGTAATCCGAACACTAGCACCCTTTTAGTCTGTAAACATAATGTAATGATTTTAAAGTGCCTGAACTTCAATGGTTCATAATCTTCTTTCTTGAATAGATGGATAAGTAATTTTAGTTAAACTATTTTAATCACATTTAACTATGCACACAGATTTTGACCAAGTTTGGCTACAAACCTGCTTTATTTGTTCTGTATACGATGTTTTTCCCATCAAGTTCTATGGCCTTGTCATAGTGCTTGAGCGCCGTCTCTAAATCTTTCTTCCTGTAGGCGCCATTACCAAGCTCCTTCTCTTTGAATGCCTGCAACACATTTCATTGAACATTAATCATGTTACCATGATAGTGAAATCTTTAAAGCTACAAATGTAGTAATAAGGCGTTTTTCTTTAACACTTTTCTCAATGTAGATTTTCTATATATAATATATAACTATATTTACTATCACCTATAAAATCGAGAATCAAGTGGAAATATTGTGAGCTAAAGGAAAATGTATATTTGTGATTAGAGAAACCTGTCATATGACTAACTGTATTAATATTGAGTCCGTGTTAATCTTTATAACAATCAAATGATCACTAGCCACAGTTTTAATGACCGATCATAACCCATGGCCAAGATGTTCATCATAATAACTTCATCCTCAACTGAAATGGTCTTGCACCAGACACTCAGGTTTCTTAGGACTACAATGCAATACTTACCATATCTGCTCCCATGGAGGTCAGCATACCCTCAATATCTGATTTACCATGGTGAGTTGCTATATGTATCGGTAAGTGACCGAGGCCATTTCGCATAGTCATATCCGCTCCTTTATCAACGAGAGCTCTGATGTTTTCCACTCTGCCAAATTGAGATGCCAAATGTAGTGCTGTGTTCTTGTCCTCATTCTGACTAACAGCATTGACGGAGACTCCAGCCTGGATGAGCTGAGTGATCACATCTGTATTGTTTGATGTACACTGTGCAGCCAACATGACTGATGTCCACCCATGGTCATCTATTGCTTGTACATCCGCACCCTTGGAGATGAGCAGACTGACCATCTCACTGTGGCCATACAGAGCTGCTGCGTGTATCAGTACGCGGCCCCGCACCCTTGTGTTGACGTCCAGACCATGGCTGAGCAGATACTCGAGGGCGAACACGTCCCCGTTCTCCAGGTAAGGTGTGAGTAGGTCATCCATGTTGCTATGATGAACACACCTTAATTCTAATCATCTTTATAACCAAACACAACTGAAAATAATTATTTATTTATTATATTGTTAGATCTATACTGTAAGACAAACGAAAAACAATCTAATACGTCCCTCCTATATAGGACATTTATTGAAGCCATCAGATGGGGAAAATAGCATAATTAAGACTAGTACCGTGAATATTTCTTTTAAAAAATATTATAATTTACCTGTTTTAATTGCAATATTTTGTGTTTACAACTCAGCCATCATCATAATATGTCCTGAACAGCTATTACATGCATAGTGACCTACAAATAATGAAATATTTTATATTCATATCTAGATCACATGATTCATAGAAAAAGTCATAATTCAACCACCCCTTTGTAAATAGGTCTCTTAGGTACTACCATTGTTTCTTGTAAATTGTATCATACTATCTCTATAATTTCAAAAATCATTACATTTTGCGATACTACAACAGTAAGTGGAACATTGATATTAATAAAAGACAAAGTGGACGTATTGGAAGAAAGTGAGATTGTGTTACTATCGAGATAAGATCCCTTGCAGATCATGTGAGAATGTGTATATTGGTGAGACAGGCAGAACGTTTGGGATGAGACTGAAAGAACTTATTAAAGATGCCGACACAAACAGAAGGAAATCGTATACGAGATCTATAAATAAGGACTCTTTGACAGAAGTGAACAAAAGCGTTATAACGGACCCTGTAAACCAACATAAGCATGACATAGACTGGGAAAGCGTGAGTGTAATTGACAGAGATTGACTGGAAATCGAGAACGATCAAGTCATGGCTCACTTCATATTTGTCTATATTTAGTAGACTTTTACGATTATAATCTTCTCTCTCTCACACTCTTGACTATGGCAAGCAAGCTCCTACCACCGTTCTGACGTAACTGAAGACAGATTTATCAACCCTAAGCTTCCAGTTGACTATATTAAGTGGGCCCGACGGGACTGTGAACATGTGATTGGTGATTTGCCCAAAATCTTTAGCGTGAATTGTGAACTGTCTGTATTAAGGTGCGTGAAATGTGATGGAACCTATTTTTGGTGACTGGTGATCTGCTGATTACAAATTCTGTGATTGGTGATTTGCCCTAAATCTTGAGCATGAATTGTGAATTGCCTGTATTTAAGTATGTGAAATGTGATGAAAATGTGATGCAACCTATTCAATTACAATTCCTGTGGATTGGTGAAAGACAATGAAATGTATTGGTGACTTGTGATTTAGGAAAAAAATGTTGGTGAATGGATTTTCATCAAGGCTATATACCCCCTCCTTAACCTTTTAAATACAGAAGAAATAAAATTACGCCACTGACTTATACTATAGAAACTGACGCAATAAGCTTTAAACAGTTTACATTTAATTTCATTACTGCACAATTAAAATCTTTTAATAAGAATATTACATCTTGTATATATACTTCATAGTTGCCTTTTCATATCACAGTCATCTTGCATTTTATCTGTAAGTAACACACCTTGGTACTGTATTGCTCATGTACAATTTTAATTGATTTGCCATCTAAATAGACAGCAGGTATATGATTTTTTCTTTACTTTCTTTTAACACACACTAATATAGTTTTCTTCACATTAGACACTAATTCATGTCCAGAGGCAAACTTATCACGTACCAAGAGTAATTTCTGCATAGCAGATGGAGACAGGGCCAATAAAACTCAAAATCAGCATAAAACAATATTGACAGTACAACCGTTTAAGATACGCCCACATCGAACTTTGTTAATATAAGATGTACACTAATATAATATCATCAGTATGCACATTGTAGAAAAACGGTGACAATATACTATCTTGGCAAACTCCATTACTAATAATGTGTCCAATCTGAGCATGTCAACATCATTTGAAGAACTCAATTGTTTTGTGATTACTGTTGTGAAATAAGAAATAACTCTATTCATCCATAATAGTTTGAATTGTTTGCATAGTTTGCATTTGCATTGAATAAATACAGTTGTTCATAGTTTGCATTGTGTTATTCTACTAAGTTTGCATTATGGCTCATGACTTATCAATGAATGATTTTTAAATGCTATACATTAAGGTCTACACATCGTTCACGGCTTGATCACTCACACTGCATTTACAAGTCCATGTTCATATCAACCCATGGGCCCAGTTATAGCTTTTATAGGGAAAAATATCTTTAGGACTCGTACAATTGACGTTTAACATCGTCGCTGCACATCTCAGCAATGGGCCGTGATATTGGTTGGATTTGCAGGTCAATGTCCGATATGACGATGGCCGTGTAACCACTTTAATCCTGTGATCATACTGCTTGTTTAAATCCACACAGAGTGATTGGGTTTCAGAATAAACATTATCAATGTTTCAGTAGGCCTACCCACCACACCCTTTGCTTAAATCATTTCATCTTTAGTCACAAGTAAACTCTTTTTTAACTATTTGATTTTTATTCACAATTAAAGCATCATGTCATTCCCTTCAAACATTTCATTATAATATGCCATCTGTTATTTAGAAAATGTAATGCAAAACTTACCGATTAGTGAACACCTATCCACTGACACTGCTTAACAGTAACCGTGGCTTTAAAAACACGAGTATATATACTACCCCTTTACAGTTCCGCTCTGTTTGCCATCAATAGCAGACGGCAAAACCTGTAGTCAAAGAGGCTGCTGCATTATATCAAAATATTGTTCACGGACTGATAAAAGCATGAAATTTTGCATGTTGTATGAACACATATTAAAGACTATTTCAAGCTAAAGGACCAGATTTGACCTCTGACCCCAATGGCGACCATTTTCCAAAAAGGCTAACAAATAATATGTAAATGTTAATATCTCCTCATCTAGTCAACTAAGAAATATTATCGTGGTGCTTTAACATATATTTGTAGGGTCTACTTTCAAACATGTATCTTTAACCTTTGACCTCTATGACACCACCTTAAAAATGACCGACAAGCAATATATTAGTGAATATTAGCTATCTAGTCGATTTGGTGTCTAATCATACATTTTTATTGTCAGTTATTATAATAAACCTATTCATAGTAATAGATTTGTAGGGGAATCGATGATTTGACATGAAAATAGAATTTCTTGTCATAACAGTGAGAGTAGAATGGAATTATTAATGGTTCCGAGATATAAAGATTATAGTTTATGTTAAATCAGTGTTCCCCTGCACTTAATTATTGCGTCTCATATATTCTCATAAAAACATCAATGTTATTGCTCCACCAAATATAAATAATTTCATTTAAATGTATCATGGGAAGCCTACCATGTCAGCTGTCAACATAATAACACAATTCCAGTAAAAATCACTCAGTTGCCTACTGTTATATGACAAGTCAAAGTCTGTAGCTGTGTTTTGCCATTGGATGCAGATAAAACTGCATTGGAGATTAAATGCTGGACAGATTCCTGTTCTTAATGCAGATCAGCCTTTGTATACACAGTGTAAGCAATTTCAGTGGACCTGGCCTGGCCGTTATGGGGAATATCACTTTGTGATTATGTTTAGGGGTCTGCACATAGAGATGAATGCTCTTTTGAGAGAGCGTAGGAAACCAGCTAGATAGCTAGCAGCGAGTATACTGGTGCCACAACCTCCTCAGGCATAGCTGACCCCTAACTGCAAGTGTTACAAGTAACACACATCCGACATCCTTATCAGGTTACAGCATCAAGCTTGCATATTTTCCTTCAAAAGTCTACACTGATATTGTCAACAAGCAGGATGGGTAGAAAATGTGAGGAGAATAGGAGTTTGGAGTGATGAGAGGGCCACAGTCAGTCCTCAGTTTCAGTTTTAGTTCACCATTCTGCAATTGGAACTTAATGTGTGTTGCTATTCGTGAGATCACTGAACCGGACTGGCTTCAAACTTAACATTAATTCTCTGTCAAAGCTTGCTCCTTGTTTTCCCCCTTGACCACATGGTATATGGATATCAGTTCATATACGTGGCATGGTGGGGCAGTTATGAGATTAGCCATCATGGTCTCATGGGTTCATACTTTCACTTTACATTGTCTGTAAAAGTTCATGCATCGTATCTAGCCGTGGGTTGGACACAGGGATTACTGTGGAAGTAGAACCTACACTTTGCAAAAATTGCAAAAATCAATATCTAGTTCCTATTATTGAGCGTAAGGCCGCTGAACATTTTGACAGCGGGGGCTTGAGATTGATTGGGTTTTGAGAGCAAGTTCCGCAAATATCAAGGGGATGAATCTTGGCTGCATATTTCGTATGCAGCCGTGACATATGAGGTTTACAGATATTGTATGAACACGTCTAAATTGTTAAAGGTTTTACGATTACGCACCTTTTTGGTGCTTTCAAAACTCTCGGGTTGAAACGGATGAGATCTGGAACAGATTAAATGCTCCTTTCCGCCTCCTCCCCCCACACGAAATAGGCTGGAGCAGATAAAATGGACCTCCATCACCACGTCCCTGCCTCCAGCATATACATAAACATAGCCACTTATGACTTGCCACTGTCCTTATTATTCAACACTACACCTATGAAACCCTACTAACTAATAACTTACTTCACAGTTACTGAAAACCGTGAGTAGACATACAGACAGACAAGTCCAGGACAGAGACAGACTAAATGCACATCCTTCCTGCTGTCCACCCGGCGCTGCTCGAGTTGAAACGTATACGATCCGGAGTACATCAAATGATCCTTCCTCCCCGTGTCTCCCACCAGCTGGTCCGGAACAGATTAAATACACCTCCATCACCTCCCTTCCATCATATACTTCACAGCCATGTACACAGAATATGACAATGAGTTAATCCCCCTAGTATCCATCCCCCCAGCTACCCCAGGAAAACAGGTGTGGAACAAATTAAGGAAAGTTGGAGCTTGGAGCAGAACCTGCATTTCACCAGTTTGTCACTGTTAGGATTACTATGGGCGACTTTGATGTGATACCGAAGAGTTCTCGCGCTGTATTATATACACCTTGTTGCAAAGAGAGCAGCTGTAGTCTTCAGCACCCATGTGTGTAAGCTGATGTTATTTATACGATGATGCAGTTTGAAACTGACTATCACAAGAGTCGCAAGCATATGGTTTTTCGCCTGTGTGTATTCACATATGATGGTTGAGACAGAGTCTGCTTCAGAAGGAATGTTTTTCCGCACGACGTACATATGTGAGACTTTTGCCCACTGTGTGTCCGTGGTCCGTGGTCGTTATGAAGCGCCGGCTGCTGCACTGTGGACATCGATAGTCATGCGCACCGTGAGATTTCATGTGAGTGTTCAAATGAGTCACTCGCCGGAACCACTTCTTACAAAGCTCACACTCATGTGGTTTCTCTTCATTGTGGATCATCATATGATCGTTCAAATGTGACACTTGTTTAAAGGTTTTAGTGCACACATCACACATGATTAGTCTGCTACGGTCTCTCTTCACTTTCTTGTCCCTCTTTAGACATTTGAAGTTGTGATCGTGAAGTTTTAAATGTTTTTGTAATGAAAACTCTTCAGGAAAATCTTTTGTGTCTTTTTTACAGATGCGATTACCCTTTTCATGATGACTTTTCATGTGCTGTTCCCAAAGTGATCTTGTACTAAATGAAAGTTCACAGTCTAAACATTGATGTGGTTTCTCTCCTATTGAACACTCATTCTGCTTGTTACACTTTGTTGTAGTTTTTTATAGTCAATAGTGTTCTTAATCCCCTTATCATATGCTGCATGTATGCTGCAGAGGACTCAAAATACACCTCCGCATGCCTTATCTTCTCTTCATCTTTAATCACACATTCACCATTATCTTTATTCACAAATGAAAATTCTCTGTGAACTTCATTTAAATCATCTATTTTGAAATCTTCACAAATGTTTTCAAACGTACTATTTTCTTCAACAACTTCATACCAATCAGTGATATCCTGAAACGCATGCTCCAAAGTCTGCTTTCCATGTACTTCATTCTCCAACCCACAATTTTGTTGCAAAATGTCACCAGGTTTCTTGCATCCATGGGTTTTTTCTCCAGTCTCTGTAAAAATTGTATTTTTACCTGGTGCCTTACTAGTGGTATCTATACCCAAGAAAGCCCAGTATCCTGTTGTCAAGGTGTTTGTTCAGCTGACTAACCTGGAGGAAGCGTCCCCCACAGATTGAACATTCATATGGTTTGTCCAGATGCCGTGAACGTGCTGTTCTGGTTCAGTTCCCGAGGCTGACATCAGTCTGCAGATGTGACATTTGTACGGCTTCTCTCAGCACTCTGCTTCCAATGGAGAGTTTACATGGGGAGTTATCTTCTGATGAGGACATCATTTTGTAATGTTATGTTTCTGAATTGCTACATTTTGGCTGTAATATTGGACAGTCATTGTCATTAGTAAACTCGCAAATCAATGGTGACATCCGTCTTTTATTCCAGTGGTTTTCATAGCAATATTATTTTACCTAATAATATTCACATAAATATATCAGTTATTCATTTCATCTCTGTACGCATTTCATAAATGTGCCCATTGTCTTTTTTTAAGATATAAATCATTTAGTTAAAACAGCACTTCTTTAGATTATTTTAGAGTAAAATTATATATGTCATATTTTGTAAAATAATTAAACTGATATTTATTAATTGCTTCATAAATACTTAATATTTGTTTACATTTAAAATTATTCATAACGCATCCACGTGATTCATTTTAAATACATTATGTTACACCACAAACCATAAAAAAAGTAGATAGATTTTAACCCAAACCATAAAAGGATTTTTTAACATGTCATGCCATTGATCTGGGGATCTCCATTCATTATATGTTTAAGGGATTGAATACAAATGGTCATTTCAGTGACAAGTATGCAAATGGGTGCTGCTCTAATTGGCTGCTCATGGTAACTGTAACTTCATGGATTTTGACAGTGGCATTGATAAAAGGCAAACTACGTAGACTGTTGTGTACATACAGTAGAACCTCACAATCAGGGGCACAAGTGGAAGTAGGAAATATCATCCCCGTCAGGGAGTAGTTCCATTTGTGAAAAGGTTTTAGGAAACATTGTACTCAATGGAAAGATGAAAATGTGTCCACCATTCCAAGGTTCATTCCAAGGTTATCCTGTCTGTAGTAAGCTAAGCGCACGGTGAGGATTTAAACCTATATCAAATGAACACTGACTGCATGACGGATTTTCATGAGCACAATTTCTGCTGAATGTTTAAAGAGACATGGGTGGAGTTTTCCACTGAGTGCTGCCTAAAGACCTGCTTACGCCCATTTCCAACATAAATGACGGCATTTTAACTGTAACAAGACAACCTGATAAACACGGCGCCCATAACGGCCTCATCCAGTCCTGTAAGGTACGTGTTAGGTGAACAAACGGGCCGTAACTTGTGACGTAACAGTCATGTGATGACTGTCACCACGCTAAAACGCAGCTCACTTTGTGGCTTGAAACACTTTAAAATCTGAGAACAGCATCCATGGTCACTTGCATGAGCTAATGCATTAATAATATGAATGAAACTAAATATAAATAACCAAATATCAAAAAAACTATCCCTTGTCACATCGTCATATTAGGTTGTCCTTTGTCTTTACTACCGCCACTTTAAGATAAGGGACTCACTACACTTTAGTACTGGGAGAGACAGAATAGCTTTCAGTTTGCTAGGGTCTCTAAGGTAGGTTGACAAGGTGATTCAGACACATTAGGTCTCTCAGATACTAGACCAAGAGAGAAGGCCTTGCTGTGCTGAATCCCTGGATCCCAGGAGCGTGCGGTTCGGTTCAGTGTAACGGCTATGACGTGTCAGCCTATGAGACGGGATCCAGATAAACAGACCAAACATGTTCACAGGTTTACTAGGTTCATCTCATGTATGTGGATATTCTGTGCCAATCGGTAATAAGTTAAAGCAGAAAGCTTCTATTCTACTTCTCGTGATACATCATTGGTACAAATATGTCACACGATAAGCCATTTCGTAAAAAGAAGTGACCTCACGAAGTCTGAGGTCAAGTGTGTTAAGTTTGCATTGTGAATGCATGATTGGCTATAGCAAATTACTGAAAAATCTAAGGTTAGGTCATAAAACCCGCAAATATACTGTTGTATGGAAATCATCCGCTTTCAAACGATTTGTGAATGACAGAAGACCAATATGCGATTGATTTGATACCAAGAAATAATAAATCCAACATTTTTTCATTCCGTGCCTAAATCACCCCCAATAACCTACTCTCATTGGCGTGCTCAATTATACGACTGACTGCACACGGGGAGACCACTAGTCTAAACTAGACTAGTACCGTTACATTTTCTATGCACCCGCTGGCGTCGCATGGTAAAAATGGCAATGAGAACGGTATGATATTATTTGTTTTAAAATAAAAACGAATCAGACACTCATTTAGTGTGGATTTTAGTCATGACAGAATGGTATTTGACCACTCGATTGTCGTGTCAATCTTGAAATTGAGCATGCTGACGTCTGATTTACTCTCACTTCGTTCGGGTAAATCAACCGTCAGCACGCTCAATTTCCCGATTGACACTCCAATCTCGTGGTCAAATCTTACAATTATTAGTTTGTCAAATATTAGTTGAAAGTCTGAGATGTGTGAAATCCGCTTCATTAGCATCTGTCAATTACCGACCGGGAAATTCTGACGGAGATGCCAATAAAAAGTCACCCACCCCCATACCCCACCGTCACCCACCCCCCATACCCCACCGTCACCCACCCCCCATACCCCACCGTCACCCACCCCCCATACCCCACCGTCACCCACCCCCATACCCCACCGTCACCCACCCCCATACCCCCCTTAAGACACCCACCCCCATACCCACACACCCCACTACACCCGCCGCCGCCGCCGTCGTCACACCCCCCTTATAACACCCTGAAACCTAAAAATTAAATGCAACTCGCGAGCTTCCGTACTTTTTCTATTTTTCTTAATTTAATCACATGAAATATGAGTTGCAACTCACATAATTTAATCATTTTTCTTAATTTAATCACATGAAATATGTGTATCAAAAAAAAATTAAATGCAACTCGCGAGCTTCCGTACTTTTTTTATTTTTCTTAATTTAATCACATGAAATATGAGTATAAAAAAAAAAAAATGCAACTCGCGAGCTTCCGTACTTTTTTTATTTTTCTTAATTTAATCACATGAAATATGAGTATAAAAAAAAAAAAAAAAAAAAAAAAAATGCAACTCGCGAGCTTCCGTACTTTTTCTATTTTTCTTAATTTAATCACATGAAATATGTGTATCAAAAAAAATTAAATGCAACTCGCGAGCTTCCGTACTTTTTCCTCATACCCCCCCCCAGGAGACACAGACCCCCCCTCACCCCCACCCTCACATACCCTCAGACGCCCCTCAGCCCCACCCTGACACTCACCCTCACCCCCTCAGAGTACAGTCAAAAGTACAGACAGGAGCGGTGTCCCCCTCCACAAAGGGCTGTAGCTGTAGTTATAAGACCATCTCTCTATATTTGATGTAGCATGACTATTATACTGGTCAGTGGTCAGTCCCTCACCCTCACCCTCACATACCCTCAGACACCCCCACCATCAAACACCCGACCGTCAAACACCCCACCCTTAGACACCCCCCCTCACACACCCTCAGAGTACAGTCAAAAGTACAGCCATACCAGAAGCTGTAGCTGTAGATGTAGTTATAGAGATGTGCACACCCAGCAGCAGGTGGTCTCTATAGAGAGGTGGTCACCATCATTAGATATTATAGACATATAGAGAGGTGGTCACCCTCAAACACCCCACCGTCGTCACCCACCCTCAGACTGTTAGTCTGTACCTCACATGTATCATCACTATTATATTCCTCTATAAGACAATCTCTCTCTATATGATGTATCATGACTAGTATACTGGTCAGTGGTCAGTCCCATCATAAGATATGCTGTCTGTGTGTGTGTCATATGATGGGCAATGAAAAAAGAAACGTTTTAAAAAAAATTTCGTTAAAATCGGACCAATATTAAGCGAGCTATGGCAGAAAGAAGAAAGAGTAGATGTATTCAATTGAAAAATGCAAACTGCAATCTTCGTTCACCTTTGCACAAGTCAATTGAAAATTGAAAGTGTATTCTTGAGCCTAGGAAATAACACCTTAGTTTCTCTCACTTTTCGAGCATTTCAAGCCTAAACAATCACACATTTGTATACCACATGTACAGACCAGTGCTTAACAAGCTCACTTGTATGCATAGCACGTGTCCAGGTAGGGTTATAAGGCATACAATAATTGGACTAATCACTCACGTTCTATATATCCCTCCGACTTCTTAGCCGCTTTGTTTACTTTTTGATGGCAACATGTGCTTTCCAGTGGCTCTTTTTAGAGACAGTCATCACTTTTTTCACTGTGTTTTTTCTGAGGACAGTACTCTTTTTTTGAATATTGCTTTTTCAATAAATTGCCATATCTCGCTTAATATTGGTCCGATTTTAA
>JAGTTF010005822.1:0-19475 GCA_019095985.1 Streblospio benedicti
TTTCCCCAAATTTTGGGCTTTATAGCACGTTTTGTAAAATTGTAGTAAAAGTGGGCGGAGTTAATTACTAGATGACCATATTTACTATTTGGGGGATGTGAGACGAGGTATATCATCACCGCCATTCATTGATAAATACACCCTGGAGTGTGAGAAACTGAAATCATGTATACTTTACAATCAAGAAATTTGTGAATTTGAGGAGAAAAACATCAGAATGAATCAGAATCAATATATCCAGCAAAAAGATATTTGTATTGCCATACAATAGTACTGAATAACAAGATGATAATCAATATCAGTTTCAAATCCAATAATTAATTTTGCTGCTTGGTTGGAACATTGATTTTTTTTGCTGGCTAAGTGCATTGAATATCATTAAAATGTCATAAAAGCGCTTCTAGAAAGCAAAATTTAATTGGCAGCACGGCCAAAATCGAATCACTTCGTGTCGCCATACCTCATAGTTGTTTAAAGTTTGAACGAAATCGTTCATCGGTATGTCCGCTAGCTTGTCAAGAGACATACATACATTCATAAAAACAAACATAGTTAGTTACAAATGAAAGAAACACAATGCCTGCTTCAGCAGCTGAGCTGAAGCGACGCAATGATAGAAGTCAAAATTTCGACTCTGGCTAGATCAAAAAGTGCACAGAGAGGAGAGCGCCGCTGGTAGACAACGTGGGCCTTATGGGCAATAAAGATGTTTATTAAAATGTTATGGAAATCTTGATTTTATAAGTACATAATTGTATGTAATAAGCCACAGAAAATCGGTTTTCCACTATCTAATAATATTGGCCCGGTATGCTACATTTCGATCTTGAAGCGGCGGGGCAGACTTTTTGCTGTTGCTGTAATATTGATCCGTCATTGTGCATTCAATACTAGTAAGAATGTAATGATAACCCCCCTCAGAGTGAACACGCTGAACGCGGGAATCCGGCCCTACCCATGCGAACACCGTCCAAGGGGCTGGCGCTAAGGCTAAAATCGAGAGGAAATGGCCACTTGGTGGAGCAGAAGTGACGCTGCAGGCGAAGTTGCAAGAAAGTGCACATTAGGTCACCAACAGACGTCGACTGTGACGTGAAGCACGGAGGCAGACGAAGTCTGCACCATTCTTGCGTGGAGAGCACTTGCATGTACAGTGGCATACAGCAGAGGTGAACGGCGCTCATTTTACGCCCCACGGAGGCAGACGGACTCCGTGTGCCAAATGCGCTTTGTGCGGCGCCCAGCTTAAAAAAAATATCAAAAGAAAATTTAATCAATAATCCCTCCGCCCGCTGGAGCTTTTATGTGGTGTGTGAAAAAATCCACTTCCTCCAGAGAAGTGGGAGGGAGTCCGCGCAATTTTTGCTGGCGGGCGTTGACGCTGAGGTAGTGCTGGAGCCATCACAGAGCCCGCAAAGTCCGCTGGCTGCCGCAAAAAACATGATTATTATTTCTCCACAAAAAACAAGTGCCATAAGTTGTTGCCCTTTGTCTAGGAATGTAAAGGATGTTACTGCACTTGGGGGAATCTCAATTAATATTCCCCTTTTGATGCAATACTCATTAATTTAGATTTACCCATTGCTTTTGTCTATAGTATGTGAAAATATATATACATGTACTAACAACTGTCTTAACACCACAACCATTAGATAATACAATTGCAAAACATTGTAATTATACAACAAAACAGCCACAATCAAATTAAATATTTAAAACAGACATGTAAATTATTAAGTTATATAATCGAATGTCTCATCCAGGGAAAAAATATGAATATTCACAGAAGATTCAGGGTATCAAACAAATTGTTAAAATCTCTATCCATTTTCACTTAGTTCCCGGCTCAAAGTCCTAAACAATCCAACTTTATATGGACTAAAACGGTGATCAAAATCCAATTAGGAAACAAACACCACTCAGGGTTATGCATGTTTCTGCAAGGACGTTACATATATACAATGAATAAAAATGTGACATTCCCTTCACATTTGTTTGTTTAGATATATTCACATTGGAAAGACTGAGTCTTTTTGGCCTGTATGGACATATCACAGTTGTCCATGATTTTCATCTATGATTTCAACTTACACATGAAAAGATATTCATTATTTGTCCCAAGGTTAAAGTTAGTAATTCTTATATATATTTGTCAATATACTTGAGAACTGTTCTCACCAATACACTTAACAATAAAAAAATACAAATACAAATACATCAACACCCCATCGTGAAAATACCATAACATTCCAATGTCTTTGTGGGAAAAAGATTCATTCCAACCCAATGGCATTCAAATCTATTGTCACGTTTGTAATATGATTTAAAACATGGAGGAGTAGTTCTCAAAGCTAATGTTTAGTGATTTTTTTGTTGGACGTATTGAACAGCATCTCATACTTGTCAATTAAATAATGGCCTGCTTGATATATACAATTTGTTATTGCCGTATTCAAAGATAAAGTCCACAGCTTGTTTTCTGAAGTGCCTAAATGTTGGTACTCATTTACAGCCCCATGTACGCCTTCTTGAAATGCTGCACTGACTGTGGTGTGAGGAGCTCCCTGCACAGCCTGGCGTAGTGGCACGCTCGGCCCTTGTACTGCCGGAAGTGGGCGTCCTTCAGCAGGTTGTAGTCAGGGAACAGAAATGTGGTCAGGTGACCTTCATTGAATGCCTTTTCTAGTTTCTCATAGATTTTCTTTGCCCAGAACAGAGAGGAATTCATATTTCCTAGCTGTACATTTTCAGTTTCAGTCACATCTTCATCAATCTCTTCTATCTGACCATCAGTAATAGCATTAGAGACATGTTGAACAGACTTTGCATATTCTTTAATTATGATTTGCTTCATAAAGTAGGAATCCATGAAGTAACTTGCCGGCTGCCAGTCTTCAATGATGGGACAGACACCTTTATCACGAACCACTTTTGCTAGACGATAGCCTTCCTTCATCTGATAAGGCATCATGCTGAACAGAGGGCCCCATCTGTGCACGCCTATCTCCATAACATGCATCTCAATCTCTGGAGTCAGCTTCCACTTGGGCAGTGCCACACACTCTATCTGCCTGGTGAGAGGGTGCTGGTTGCCCCAGTGTGGCCACCAGCCGGGTAAGGCGATCATGGGGACCAGGTCGATGCCAATATCCAGCAAAGGGTAGACATCATCATGCCATCTGATGTGCAGACACGCAATACGACGATTCCTCTCTGTAACATCTTTTACCATAATTCTCTGTATTTGCGGGTACTTCATTAGAGTCTCTGGTCTGGCAAGAAATGTTGATACAGCCCTGTAGAAATATTTGCATAGCTTGGACGGAGATAGTCGGTGCTTTTTATCTAGCAGTCTTCTCATTAATCGTCGATATTCTCTTTTGCAGACAAGCTCCACAAAGGCATTGAGGTCAGGATCTGGACCAGTTGGCTCTTCAAACATATCAAATCTGACATTGGTCAGAATACATGGGACATCCTGCTCATCTCGGGCCAACACCTTGGAACCTTCCTCTTCACTACCACATCTCTGGGCCTCAAATGCGAGCTGCTCATCTGCCTCTTTCATGTAGTTCTCCAAGTCTTGTAGGAGTTGAGTTACAGTGTGGATCATGTCATCATGGTTCACGTAGGTCAAGGGCTGTAGTGTGGACAGCCATATGGGCATTTTCCTCTTCAGGTCTTCGTTTACTGACAATTTGAGCCACTGTGGCTTTACCTTCTGTGGAAAGACTTCAAGAGAGAGTTTCCAACTCAATTTGGTCTGACACTTTCTGAGCACCTTTGGTAAATCATGGAAGTGTGCAAGTCGTGCTATCTGTTTATAATCATCTTCTACCAAACCATCTTCTGATTTCTTCATGAGGTACTTGAATACTTGAGAGTTCTCCATTGCTACAAATAGGGGTATAAAACCAAACTTGTCACGAGCCATGACGTTGGCTCCTTTCTCTACCAGGTAGACTACGGCTGTGAGGAAGCCAGCAGCTGCCGCCAGGTGGAGCGGGGTCTGCTGGTTGTAGTCTGTGGCATTGATGTCTAGGCCAAGGGAGAGAAGCCGGTCTATGATGGTCACAAACAAAGGCTGCAGACGCCTCAATTTATCATACTTGTTACTCTCAATCAGCTGCTGTGCTTTCCCCATTGATGTGTTGTACACAAAACTAAACTTTGTATTTTCATTATTTTCAACTCTCAAAAGAGACATTTTTGAGATGCCCAAGACTTTATAGGCTTGCTCATCAGCTTTTGAAGGCTCAAATACAATACTGAGCAGCATGGCATGGAAGTCACTTTGGATGACTGCATGGAGAAGACTGCTGCCCATGTTGTCAGTGGTCAGGGGGTCACAGCCAGAGTTGACCAGGAGCTCTACCATCATCAGGTTTAATCTTGAACATGATGCAAATGTAGCAGTTTCTCCACTGTAATTCTTTGTGTGGAGGTTTGCCTTGAATTGTTGTAGAAGTTTTAGAATTTCAGTATGTCCTGCTTGAGCAGCGATATGGACAGCTGTATTGCCCAGGTCATTCTGGATGTCGACTTTACAACCTCTTTGGAGCAGTAACTTGACATTATCTGGAAACCCTTTACTTGAAAGATGTAATGAAGTGCAGCCTGTGTCATCTTTGCTGTTGACATCGATGGTCTCTGGCATTAATCTTGTGGTAACCAAAGGGTTGTTACTTTGTGCTGCTTTATGAAGTGGTAACTGACCATCATGATCACCAATGTTGGCGTCTGCCTTGTTTTCTAGCAGGAAACTCACCATCATAGAACTTGCTCTCATTGCAGCAAGACACAAACTAGTGATGCCATCAGCACCAGGAGAATCTATCTCGGCTCCTCTAACAATGAGAATGTTGCAGATTTCAGAACTTTCTCCATAAACAGCCATATGTAGCGGTCGATCCCCCAGGCCATTTGTGATATTGACATCAGCTCCATGATCTATAAGAAATTGGACACATGGTAGTTTACCCAATAAACAGGCAAAGTGAAGGGCGCTTGTTCTCTCTATCATCTGTACAAGGCTGACATTGTCACCTTTACCCATAGTGACCTCACCACTTAGTGCATTGACAATCACGCCAGCCTTCACTAACATAGTCAGAATGTTAATAGCATCTGCTGCATTTTCTCTTACTATTCCATTCATTACAGTGGTCAACCCATTCTGACCGAGTGCATGTACGTCAGCTCCCCTGGAGATGAGCAAGGCCACAGTGGCTGCTTTACCATTGCGGGCTGCTGTGTGTATTGGCATGTCACCTCGGCCATCCTTCACATTCACACTGGCACCATTGTCAATGAGAGTTCTCACAGTCTCCACTGTGCTGAATTGACAAGCCAAATGAAGTGCTGTTGTTTTATCCTCGTCCTGACTGACAGCATTGACGGAGACTCCAGCCTGGATGAGCTGAGTGATCACCTCAGAGTTGGTGGATTCAAACTGAGCAGCAGCCATGAGTGTTGTACGTCCATGCTGACCCAGGCTTTGCTGAAACAATATATGAGTAATGTTTAATGTAAAATAGGGGTCGAAATTTTCCTTATTAAATGAAAGAAAAATAATTAGATGGTGTACAGATTCTTCAAAGATTATAAAATTTGATAATATCCAAAAAACATGCAAACACTATGTTGTGGTGTGGTATGTTGTGGTGTGTTGTTATATGTTGTGATGTGGTATGTTGTGATGTGGTATGTTGTGATGTGAACCTCCCGCCATATGATTATATATCACCACAACACAGACTCAACCCCTGCACTCACCGTATCTGCTCCCCTGGAGATGAGCAAGGCCACAGTGGCTGCTTTACCATGGCGGGCTGCTGTGTGTATTGGCATGTCACCTTGGCCACACTTCACATTCACACTCGCACCATTGTCAATGAGAGTTCTCACAGTCTCCACTGTGCTGAATTGACAAGCCAAATGAAGTGCTGTTGTTTTATCCTCGTCCTGACTGACAGCGTTGACGGAGACTCCAGCCTGGATGAGCTGAGTGACCACCTCCGAGCTGGTTGATTCAAACTGAGCAGCAGCCATGAGTGCTGTACGTCCATACTGACCCAGGCTTTGCTGAAACAATATATGAGTGATGTTTAATGTAAAATAGGGGTTAAAATTTTCATTATTAAATAAAAGAAAAATAATTAAATGGTGTACAGATTCTTCAAAGATTGTAAAATTTGATAATATGCAAAAAATATGCAAACATTATGTTGTGGTGTGGTATGTTGTTGTGTTGTATGTTGTGATGTGAGATGCCAAACCTCCCGCCATATAATTATATATCACCACAACACAGACTCAATCCCTGCACTCACCGTATCTGCTCCCCTAGAGATGAGCAAGGCCACAGTGGCTGCTTTACCATTGCGGGCTGCTACGTATATTGGCATGTCACCTCGGCCTTCCTTCACATTCACACTGGCACCATTGTCAATGAGAGTTCTCACAGTCTCCACTGTGCTGCATTGACAAGCCACATGAAGTGCTGTTGTTTTCTCCTCGTGCTGACTGACAGCATTGACGGAGACTCCAGCCTGGATGAGCTGAGTGATCACCTCCGAGTTGGTGGATTCAAACTGAGCAGCAGCCATGAGTGTTGTACGTCCACGCTGACCCAGGCTTTGCTGAAATATAAGGATAAATAGGGTTGAAAATATTTCCTTTTTAAATAAAAGAAAAACAATTTGATGGTATATTTATTCTTCACCGATTATAAAATATGGTAATATCCTAAATACAATCGAAAACACTATGTTGTGATGTGGCATATATAATATCCTCCAATACCCACACTTACCACATCAGCGCCCCTGGAGATGAGCAGACCGACCATCTCACTGTGGCCAAACAAGGCAGCGATGTGGATCAGTGGGAGGCCTTGTACACTGTGTTGACGCTGACTCCAGCCTGAAGTAGTTCTGTCACCTGGTGTATGTCTCCTCCTGCCACAGACTGGCCGATCAGTTCACCAAGGCTGGCCTGAAACACATTCAACCACCATATTTTATAATTCATTGGTATTACTGTTTATGTTGAATCAATACAACTATACGTTATTGATACACTGACAGTTCCCATTATTTAGACAAATACATTCATATGCCCAAATGGTTCAATGCACCCTGCTGTTGACATACTGTCTACTTCTACAGTGGTCATCATTTGTCTGACAAAGTCCAGTATGACTATCTACATAGATCAATAATCAATGACTACTTGACATGTGAACATAAATATGTGGGATTATCACTTTCCTACTGCTGCAATGAGCTGTATGCTCCTTAGGGCGTTGAACATAAAATGATGTGACAAAGATCTAATGAACGGGTGTAGATGTAGTGATTATGTATAGTGAGAATTTCAACCGTAATTCGCCAAAATTACACATTTTCAAGTATAAGTAATCTCTAATATGCAAATAACATCTTATAAGCACATCATTATGTCCATCTTTTACAAGCTGAAATAAAATGGATCAAACATGTTCATTTTAAATTTGGTATCATTATCCCATTTTCCCATCACCAATATTTTCTATTGGCAATATTATTAGTGATCAACAATCTTGAATGTCAGACGGGGGCTTTATCTTGATTTCTTCAGGCATCATGCCAAAAGCAGCTGCTAGACGCAATAACGATGTTGAATTATGCACATCATCATAGACTGTCTGTAAACACAAATGCTTGGTGGTATAACTATATACTAATATATAGTCCATTCACAAGCTGTAAATTGTAAATAAATTATGGGTATATTAATATAATGTAATCTGATAGAGTGAAGATTAGTGACAATAGGTAGCTTCATAATAATAATATGAATAGGCAATGCCTAAGACAGGCGCAGCATGTTTATACTATAGAGATTAGGAAAAATAAACTAAATTTGTATACATGTGACAATGACATGGTAAAACAAATTAACTAAACAAAAAACATTTGGGGTATATTTATTACAAAATGTATGATTTCTTTTACTTGTTGGGAAAATATGATAAGTCCATAAAAATCATAATATTATACAAAATATTCAACATCAACTTACAATGTTGCTGTGTACATTTAGATAAAATATGATTGTGTTGTATTTGATGGACTAGTTCATGCTAAGTGTGAAACGAAATTGTAAGTATTACAGCACATTGGCAAATCAGTGAATGCTTACTGTAAAATTAGAATATTTTGTGGCTATTAAATTATTTTGTGACTATTTGACTTTGCGATTTTGGTCCATCCTGGACATACTTTACACAGGCTATTACTGTTTGCTGACTATTTAAGTTTGCGTTTTTACACCTACCCACAAAATTCACAAATTACAACATGCACAAACATTTCAAAATCCTTCAAATTACTATTCTCTAACGAAAATCATTTACATGTATGAACCACACTGGGTAGTATATACATAAGATAACATAAAATTAATTGTTTTCAAAACCAAAAAGTAAGATAAGTGCCCCGCTCAGAAACTTGATGTGAAAAGACTATCATCATCTGATGAACTAGCAAGTCAGTTTCGTCAGCAGTGTGAAGAGACTTTGGAAAAATCAACAGAGAGGGGCTTATCTGTTCATGGTCACTGGAATGCTCTCCGTAATGCACTCCACAGCTCTGCAGAAAAAACAGTTGGTTTCCTGAAGCTAAAGCATCGTGATTGGTTAGACGAGAATAATCCCAATATCCAGAGCCTTCTGTCCAGATTGCACCGGGCCCACATCAAATATGTGGGAGATAAATCATACCAATCATTTAAAGACTCGTACATCTGCCTTAAAAGTGAAGTGCAGGCATGCCTAAGAGCCAAGAAGAACCGATGGTGGAAGGACCTCGCTGATGAACTGCAAGCTGCATAAGAAGAAAGAATATGCATATCAGAAAGACACCAAATCCTTCTATTCTGCTCTGAAAGCTGTGTACCGCCCTATATCCCATGGAAGCTCACCTCTGTATGCTACAGATGGCCAGACCCTCATCAAAGATAAAGCTGGCATCCTTAACCATTGGGTAGAACACTTTAACTCTGTGCTAAATTGTGTGCCAACCATCTCAGACCAAGCTATTGATGAACTCTCCCAAAGACCCATCCATGAAGAGCTAGATCACCATCCCACTGTACAAGAGACTCTCAAAGCTTTTAAGCAGCTCTCATCTGAAAAAGCAGCTGGATCAGATGGTTTATCTGCTGAAATATTCAAGCATGGTGGTGATCAAGTAGCAATGGAACTTACACAGTTGTTCATTGCAATTTGAGATGTTGAAGCTGTTCCACAAGATTTTAAGGATGCCGTGCTTATCCACCTCTTCAAAAACAAGGGCAATAAGTATGTTTGTGACAACCATCACGGCATCTCCCTCCTGGTAATAGCAGGTAAAATACTTGGCAAGATCATAATTAACCGCTTTGTAACCAGTATTGTGAATGAGTTACGGTACACCAAGAAAGTCGATGTGGGTTCCGCTCGTGTCGTTGTACTGTAGATATGCTGTTTTTTTTTTAGATACATGTATGCACATTCATTTGAGGATGCCCAGCACATCGTGGACCAATTTTCAAGAGCCTGTCGCAGGTACGGCCTGATCATCAGTATCAAGAAGACAGAAGTTCTATACCAGCCAAAACCAGGGCAACCTTCAAGCACAGAACTCATCAAGATAAATGGAGAGGAGCTAAAATCTGTAAATCAATTCCGTTATCTTGGAGGTATCCTTGCACCGAAAGCCAAGATTGATGATGAAATCACAGCATGCATTAGCAAGGCCAGTTCGTCATATGGTGTACAGAGCCGTGGTTTTGAGTACACTCCTTTATGGCTGTGAGACATGGACTCAATACTGACGTCACACCAAACTTCTAGAGCATTTTCATCAACGTTGCCTTCGAAAATATGCAAGGTATCTTGGACTGAGAGAATGGCAAATACTGAAGTGTTAGATCTCTGTGGTATATACAGTGTTGAAATCATGATTACGCATGCTCAATTACGCTGGGCCGGACATGTAGTGAGCATGGGCCCAGAAAGAATTCTGAAGGCTCCTATGTTTGGTGAGCTTTCATCAGGAAAATGATCATGAGGAGGACAGTGGAAAAGATACAAAGATGTGCTTCATGCAACCCTAAAAAGCTACATCACCCCTCAATCCTTTCAGACCACTGCCATGGACTGCACACTCTGGTGTAGTAGATGCAGTGAGGGTTGCAGACTGTTCGAGGAAGAAAGAACTGCAGGATTAATTGAAAGACGAAGGCTCTGCCATTTTGCTGCTTCAAGTATTCCACAAGTTGGAAGCTCACCATTTGTCTGTGGAGACTGTCATCAGACTGCGCTTCACGCATTGGCCTGATCAGTCATCGCAGACACAAACATTGACACATAGGTGCAGGAGACAACACATTCATCGGACAAGATGAGTCAGTCCATACCAGGCTGTAATTTGAATTAGTGACTGTCGCTGTATCTCCCACTATATCATGAGTATTGACGTAAGCTCTCACACTTTTCTAAAGCCCCAATATTATTATGTGAAATGTTCAAATCACGTGATAGCAAAGCCTTTCAACTTAACAAATCTCTATTCAACAATTGTTTGCTGCTTATAGTGTGTACGTAAATGCTAGTGTGTCTGAGTAAAATTACATATTCCCGCAAAAGTTGGTTGAGTTTAATGACTTTGCAGTTGAGTATATATCAGAGACGTGGCTGTAGGTGTGGTGACGAACGTTCACTCTGTGTGTATGTACAGGTCAGGGTCAGGGTTCCGAGAATCCGCTATTGTCGCCAATGATAGTGTCATTTTTGCTGCAGCGATAATGGGTGAATTTACGGTGGCGTGCCTGTACCAAATGTTCATCTGATAGCTTATTCTGGGGGGGTTAACCCATATACTCATTGTTCTGTTAATCTGTGTTTTTTCTATATGTACAGATTCTCACAAACTTTACCTAAACATCCATTCCAAATACTTATGCAATATGGCATAAAATCAATTAAATATTAGTCTGAGAACTATGGTCTTCGTTATGATCACCCCAAAAGTAGCAAAAGTGAACCCGAAAAACTGAAAATCCCTATAGGGTGAACCTCGTTCATATTTGGTATGTATATCAAATTGGTATAAATCAGCAACTCACCTATAAAACGCAAAGATTAACAACCGGCCAAAGACACATTTTGCTGACCAAACATAAACTGTAAAATACTGCAGTCACGCAGCCTTCATCGTGACAGTACATGCTTATACCTTCTTCCATATATGGCAAGTTTGGTATCAATTTGAAGGTCTATACATACGCTTGACGCTGCCATTCATTGATTTTTCATATCACATTTTCTAAGAAATAAAAATTAGTTTTCTTCAGAGATAGTTTAACGAGATACGCAACACGTCCATATCTGCTTCCCGCAGGTGCGCGCTTTCCCCACTATTGTCCTATTATATTCATATCATTTATTAATGAAGACCCAATCACTATGTATAATTGCATGTTCATATACATGTGTCATAGAATAGCATATCCTTTACAGGGACATCACAATCTTTACAGGGTTTTAAAATTCACATATTTGTCGAACATTACATGTCAACTATCCAAAAGAAAGTGACCACCTTTTATATGGTTGCTCCTGCGATGCAATAATACATATATAACTACTACCTACAGTTGGGATGGTAATGTGACTGTTGCTTACACCATCACATGTCACACATAGGAATCACAGGATGATAAGGGGTGGAAAAACAAATGTAACCTTACTTTATAGCTGTGAACAATAAGCACAAACATCTCCTCTGTTGCTGACTTCATGGGGCCGGGTGTGAGGGCGGAGGGGGTGGGTGTCAGTACATTGGTGTTTTTATTTAAATTTGAATAAATATAAAATAAGAAACATTTGGCAACTAAAACTGTACCTGATCTAATGCCGGATCTCCAAGACTGCCGAGTCCTGAGGCCACACGAGGGGCTCCTGGAATAACAGGGAAGTTACATAACACTGTAAGCATCTCAAACATGAACAATCTTTAAGGTATTTGTATTTATTTATTTCATGTGTGAAATATTTCGAGTTTTATACAAACACAAAAGGTCTTTCATCCCACTCACTAACAACAAAATATCACTTATTGCCAATACGCCATAATATCTGCACAAACATTGGCAGTAGCAAAGACATGTCAAGTATGTACACCAATGTTTGTATAGTGCTTGATCTTTGCTCTATGGACGCCAAATATTCTCTTTGAGTCAAACAGCTGCAGACAATATAGGGAACAGATCGTTAGACTCTACGTGACTTTCGTCCATCTCACCAAAGCATTTTACTGTGTCTGGTGAGAGTTGGTGGACTGTAAATCCAAATTAAGCTACACTCCAATTTTACTGCAATCCATTAAACATCACGGCAAATTGTAATAGTAATATATCATCTTTTCCACCAAGTTTTAGTTAACTACCCTTCAACTGAAGCTGCACAATAGATAGGACAAGTACCAAGTTAAAAACAGGGATTTACCTGATATTTGGCTTAGAATTCCTTACCTTTGTGTTTTCCTTGTTGTCGTCTCTCTTGCTTGATATGTACTGATTTTGATTTTTCTTTGACTTGCTTTTCAAGCTGAAATTGTGAACAAATCATTTAGCCATCAAGTGGCTTAATTGAACCAGTGGAACTGGGTTTCATCAAATTGTCTTCTCGGATATTACTTTGAAGAAAGCAAGTTGAATAATAAAACACCTTCATATCTGACATACGTGTAAGCAGACTATACTTACTTTCTTGATTTTGTTTATAATTTCTTCAATTCTGTGCTCAGATTGTGATTTTTTATAGAACTTCAGTGCATTATCAATGTCCCCTTTTCTTATACATGCATTCCCAGCAAGTACCAATGCCCTACAAAATATTAGTGGTTAAACTCAGCATAATCTATGGAAGCCCTATATGTTGTTCGTCCGTCGATATAAAGCACAAACGGCGAACACACTATGCGAGTGGAGCAAGTTGATTTGGAAAAGAGTGTTACCATATTAACCATTGAACCTTGAAAAACAAAACACAATTACCTGCTTCATATTCCATTATCTCTTGTGAAGGGTTGCAGAAGTTTGTGTTCTAGTTAGCTTCTCCAGTTATATAGCTTTAGAATTCCACAACTTGCGATTAAGTTCTGGGACAAACACCTACATTACTATGCATTCATTATTCCACTGTATGGAATTGATCTCGTGAACTAACACCTACTTGGCAATTAGTTTGGGGTCTGCGTGGTTCTCTCTGCCGACAGTGACAGCTTCTTCACACAGCCGGATGCACGCATCATAGGCTTTCTGCTCAAACAGCACGGCTGCAAGAGAAACGGGTCAGGCTAAGAAAGGTCCAGTTTTCCTATACATTGCAAAAGTTAAATCTCCACCATAGTAACAAACAAATATCAAAGTTCTTTGTTCTTCTTCCTGATATTTGACTGTTGATGAATTTCAAGGTGCGTTACTCACCTGCTTTATTTGTCCTGTATATAATGTTCTTCCCGTCCAGTGCTATGGCCTTGTCCCAGTGTTTGAGCGCTGTCTCAAAATCCTTTTTCCCGTAGGCAGACACTGTAAATATCTCTAAACATTAAGGTACAAAGAATAGTTTTAGATACCTGTTGGAACCATCATTTTGCTGTGCGGTGAGACTTTCTTTGTTGTGACAAACTGAGGCTTTTCATACCGCCCGACAACAGCAAAAGTACGTCTCACCACAGAGCACAACAAAGGTTCCAATAGGTATAGAAAACTATTATTTGAATCAGGAATAATGGAACCCAGGATATACCGAATTAACATTCTTTGAACTTTAAAGTACTTTTTATTCAGTTGATGTGTAAAATCTTTTGAGTTTTATTCAAACGCAAAATTTCTTTCCTTCCACTCACCAACAACAAATACCAATATCCCATTTGTGCACAAACATTTTATATAGCAAAAACATGCTAAGTATTATGGATAGTGCTTGATCTCTGCTCGATGGAGCCAAGCTACTACAGACAATGCAAAGAACAGGATTTTGGACTCTACATGACCTTCGTCCATTTCACCAAACTTTTTACGCTGTCTTGTGAGAGTAGGTGGACTGTAAATCCAAGTTTAGCTGCAGTCCTACTTTACTGCAATCCATCAAGACAATTTGTAAGAGTAATATGTAATCATTTCTGCTCATAAGTTTATACCAAGGCCTTTCCTGATATTTTGCTTATATTTCCTACCTTTATGTTTTCCTTGTTGCGACTGCTCTTGTGTGATATGTACTGATTTTGATTTTTGTTTGACTTTTTTTTCAAGCTGAAATTGTGAAAAAATCCTATAGTCATGCAGTGGTTTAATTGAAATGCATTTCATCAAATTGTCTTCTTGGGTATTACTTTATAGCATCTTCCAAACATTTGAAGAAAGCAAAATTAAATATCCAAAACCTTCATATCTGACATGCATGTAGGCAACTATACTTACTTCCCTGACTTTGTTAATAATAACTTTATCTCTGTGCTCAGATAATGAATTTTCATAGAACTTCAGTGCATTTTCAATGTCCTCTTTTCTTACACATGCATTTCCAGCACGTGCCAAGGCCCTGCAAAAACTAGGGGAGTGGAGCAAGATCATTTGGAAAAACGTATCACAATATTAACCATTGCTTTTTGAAGAACAAAATACAATTAACTGCTCCACATCACATCTTTCGTGAAGGGTTGCAGACGTTTATGTTGCAGTTGCCCTCTCAAGTTATAAAGCTTTAGAATTCCACGACATGCAATTATGTTCTGGGACAAACACCTACCTGACGATGAGTTTAGGATTCCACTGCATGCAATTCATCTCGTGAACTAACACCTACCTGGCAATGAGTTTGGGGTCTGCGTGTTTCTCTCTGCCGACAGTGACAGCTTCTTCACACAGCCGGATGCACGCATCATAGGCTTTCTGCTCAAACAGCACGGCTGCAAGAGAAACGGGTCAGGCTGAGAATGCACAAGCTGAACTGTGTTGTATGTGCCATTTGTGATGATTGCAACAGTAGCATATAAGCTAAATATGTATGATCGAATGTCAAATAACCACATCATACTTTCTGTCAAGCTCTATCATCACCATCATTATCATGATATACATTTGATAGAGTTTGTAAAATCTCAAGCTGCGCTACACACCTGCTTTATTTGTCCTGTATATAATGTTCTTCCCATCCAGTGCTATGGCCTTGTCATAGTGTTTGAGCGCTGTCTCAAAATCCTTCTTCCTGTAGGCAGTGTTACCAAGCTCCTTCTCTTGTTGCGCCTAAAACACATTTCAACAATGTTTATGACTCATAGTGATACAATTGATTAAAAACATTGTACAGTCTCATTGAATATTTCTCTTGCGACCATATGCTATATACCATTTAAACACTGTTTAAGGAAGTATTGTACTGTCTTTTTTCTTTTATGAATTATATTAGTTTTTACAGCTATGGAATACAAGACTATCCAAATTTTAGTCTAATAGCGGGTCCTCTCCCATGTAAAGGATTGTATACTAACAAAGACTTAATTGTGGCCGCTAATAAAGAGGCTGCACCAGACCTTCTGCAAGGTTATCCCAGTATGTAAAAAGCATATTAATAGTAGTGTTCACAATTATAAACACAGTAAGATACGATACTTACCATATTGGCTCCTCTGGAACACAGCAAATCAACAGTGTCAGTTTTACCGTAGTGGGCTGCTATTTGCATAGCCGTATGACCGTGGCCATTTCGTAAAGTCATATCTGCTCCATTATCAACAAGAGCTCTCACATTTTCAACTGTGCTGAATCGACAAGACAAATGTAAAGCTGAGTTATTTTCTTCATCCTGACTGACAGCATTGACGGGGACTCCAGCCTGGATGAGCTGAGTGATCACTTCCGTGTTGTTTGATTTGCATTGAGCTGCGGCCATGAGTGTTGTTTGCCCTGTCTGCTCATCTATCGCCTGTACATCTGCACCCCTGGAGATGAGCAGACTGACCATCTCACTGTGGCCATACAGAGCCGCCGCGTGTATCAGTAAGCGGCCCTGCACCCTTGTGTTGACGTCCAGACCACGGCTGAGCAGATACTCGAGGGCGAACACGTCCCCGGTCTCCAGGTAAGGTGTGAGTAGGTCATCCATGCTGACCTGTAAGGAATCATACAATTATGTTACATTTAGATGATAAGTGGAAGAAATTCTTATATTTATATCCATGTATATTTTCATATACATTCATAAAATATAGATTTATGTAGATTTGGGAATGTCATACGTTTTGTAATGCTTGGCAAAAGTTGAAAATCGGAAGTTGGGCTTTTTTGTCAATGCACCAGAGCTGCTCCTTTGGTATTATGAAAAATATCTATTAGAAACTAGAACTTTTAGATATTGATTTTTAGAAATATGTATATTCAACAGCTAAAATGCGGTAAAAGCATAACAGAAGAAACAGAAGTGTCTATCTCAGAGATTATGTTATATTGGCCTGATAAAATTAGGGCGTGCATTTTGACATGGTCTCTCCTATTTATATTCAGACAAACGGGACCTCAAAAGACTTTATGTGGTACCTCCACCGTTCCACCCAAATCAGGAACTTGAAAAAGACACCCTGTCACAAACAACGAGCCATAAAACATACTCATATGCCAATAAAAAAAAGCATACCCTATCCAGCGGCACGTCCCGGATACCCCCACCCTAAGATCCAGGTACTGGAATGAGGGGAGGGGTGTGATCTACCCGTGTTGGTAACTTATGTATGATGTTATAATGGTTAAGATTTTTTTAAATCAGTGCATATTGTCTGATGTTTGCATTATGTAATTTTACTACGAATGCATTGTGGTAACATTGCTACTAAGTTCTCCATGTATAGCAAAAGGAGCGGGTCAATAGATATTCGGGAATGGAGGGCTAAGTTTTAAGATAATCTGAGATGCGAATTTTTGTTTCACACTATAGGAATGTTTTTTGTCAGACTAAAAACGATAGTTTTCTGCTGTCTTGCTTCACAATAAAAAAAGTTACCCCCACAAAGACGACATCGCTTTGTGGGGACCACTTAAGGTCGTAATTGATGTTCTTCTGTAACATGAAAGTCTTGTTCCTTGTTGCTTTTTCTAATTCAGCACTCACCTTGTTATGTCCTTTGCCTCACTGTTTACATTGTGTGTGTATCCAGAACTTCAAAAGTAGCAATCTCACTGTTGGGGCATCATCAAAATCCTGCCATAATAATAACATTAAATGATCTAAACCACAAATCAGTCGTGCTGTAAATTCATAGAAGATGGCTGATCAATGTGTGACTATAAAATTGTGTGATGGGGCGGATCTAGTGATAAAGTAAATCAGTGGTTTTGTGTTGTTGCCTTGGCCAAATGAACATGTTTCGGCATTCGCCATTGAAGTGTTTGCACAAGGAAAGGACTTTATTTTTTCGGATGTAAGGCAGGTTATCACTACATTACTATAAAATTGTATGTGAATCTGTGTTAGGGGGTTAGAGTTAAGACATTGTGAAATAGTCATTTTGGTAAGAGGCATATGGACATTGATTAAAACAGCTGTTTTATGTATGCTTTTGGAAACCTTTAAATACTGCCTATATTAGGTAAAGATTTCACAATCAATCACCGTGAAATCATCAATGGTTTCTTTCAACTGCCCAAAGGAAACGATTTTTAGACATATGCTGCAAATACACATTCATGGATGTATCCACCCCCTAATTTGACTTTTTTCAACCACGGTCATTAAGATGGTTCAGTACATTAAGTTTCCATTAGACAAGTGTGTACTGGAAATATTAATCATTTTATTTGATAACAATTGAAACTTGGTGGTTGCAATGTGTATATGCTAAACTATTGTACCTTTATACAATTTATCAAGATCTATTCCAAATCGTTTTACCATTTTAACCAACGTTTGTGTTTAGAAATCATCTGTTTGCAGGTATATCTGAGGAGGGTTCTTGAGCACCGAAAACGTTGATAACAATTTTTATAATTTTCCATTCAATTCCTACAGAAGAAATGAGACGACAATAATAATGGCATTGTGGCATGTAACATGTACACTGTGCAGCGCAGGAGGCTTGTAAATTAACAGTTCAATCGCTAATTGAGACCATTCGAATTATAGCCACAAGTGGTCCCAGTAGAGTTGGTCTCTTTTAGCAGGTTTGGGCTGGTCTCTCATGATGTTTTGGAACTGGAAGATAGACTTTTCCCACCAAAATACTTCATTTTCATAGGGTTTTTCATGAAATCCCGTAAGTGCGCCCCCTCTTTTCCTTAAAAGGCGCCCCCCACTTTTTCAAAAAAAAAACTGGATCTGCATATGAATACCACTGACTTCTATTATTACTGTATGATGTGTGCTATAATGTTTGTTCTGAGAGCCTCCATTGTGTTGTAGACCTGCAGTACGCAGGCTTCTGGGTGAACATCTGCAAGTCCACCCTGCACCATCTGCCGGGCACGTGGGTGAACAACGCAGCTCACATACCTCAAGCTTCCGAGTGGCTTTCCCAAAGATGCCAGTAACGCGTTGCTTCCTCATACTACTGGCATGCCACCGGCTGCACTGAGAAATCTCATAATTATATCTGCGAGATCTAACAGCTCACTCGTGGCACTCTTATGATGAAGTTATATATTCTAATAGTTGTTGTTGTTGTTGTTTGGGGGTGGGGGGGGCGCCTGGGGGGGGCGCCTGAAAGTGTCAAGCTAAGTTAGAGGGAAACGATGTTACAATTTGTACAGGGACGTAGTAGGGGACGTAGATCTAGATCTAACCTCACGTGAGGCGTGGACATTTTGACGTCTGCTTTTGACGTGCGCAGAATTACTTGTATCATGATATAGTACTGGTGACAACGGAAACTAAACAGTACTCAGTGGACGTTTTTTGTGCGCGTGTTTAATTTTGAAACGGTGCTACACTCAAGCTATTTTTGCACTTGGTGTGGCTGGGAAGCACTCAGTATGTTAACCCCCCACGTGCGGCGGACAGTGTCATGCCTGTTGGCCTTGTTGGCTGTCCGATGCGACACTTCTACGACGTGTGACCTACCAAAGACCTACCACGAGGCGTATGACTTTAAGAAGTATTTATACTCTGGTTTTGTTCCCGCACGGTACCCACAGATGAAGATAACAGGTGTAGTAAATGAGGCGGTTTATACAGGAATCGTTGTTTGTACAGAACATTAAGGTTTATACAGGACAGTTAGACTAGTCTTTCAAAAGACCGTCGGTAGATCTATATCTAGACTAAGGGGCGGGCCATTACTTAGTTGAGGGGTGGTAGTGGTGGTGGTGGTGGTGGGGGGGGTGTTAGGGGATGAGTAAATTATTTTCAAGCAAACAATTTTTTGACATGGCCATATTTTGCAAACATTTTTTTTCAC
>JAGTTF010005822.1:25833-36225 GCA_019095985.1 Streblospio benedicti
TGTCCTGTATATAATGTTCTTCCCATCCAGTGCTATGGCCTTGTCATAGTGTTTGAGCGCCGTCTCAAAATCCTTCTTCCTGTAGGCAGCATTACCGTGCTCCTTCTCTTGTAACGCCTAAAACACATTTCAACAATATTTATGACCCGTGGTGGTACAATTGATTAAAAACATTGTACTGTCTCATATTGAATATTTTTGTTGCAACCACTTGCTATACAATTTAAACACTGTTTTAAGTAGTATTGTACTGTCTGTTTTCTTGAATGAATTATATTAGTTTATACAACTATGGAATACAAGATTATCCAACTATTAGTCTAATAGCGGGTCCTCTCCCATGTAAAGGATTGTATACTAACAAAGACTTAATTGTGGCCGCTAACAATGAGGCTGCACCAGACCTTCTGGACAGGTTATCCCAGTATGTAAAAGGCATGTCATAATAGTAGCGTTCACAATCATAAACACAGTAAGATACGATACTTACCATATTGGCTCCTCTGGAGCACAGCAAATCAACAGTGTCCGTTTTACCGTTGTGGGCTGCTATCTGTATAGCCATGTAACCGTGGCCATTTCGTAAAGTCATATCTGCTCCATTATCAACAAGAGCGCTCACATTTTCAACTGTGCTAAATTGACAAGCTAGATGTAATGCTATGTTCTTTTCTTCATCCTGACTGACAGCATTGACGGAGACTCCAGCCTGAATGAGCTGAGTGATCACTTCCGTGGTGTTGGATTTGCACCGAGCTGCGGCCATGAGTGTTGTTTGCCCTGTCTGCTCATCTATCGCTTGTACATCTGCACCCCTGGAGATGAGCAGACTGACCAGCTCACTGTGGCCATACAGAGCCGCCGCGTGTATCAGTAAGCGGCCCTGCACCCTTGTGTTGACGTCCAGACCATGGCTGAGCAGATACTCGAGGGCGAACACGTCCCCGGTCTCCAGGTAAGGTGTGAGTAGGTCATCCATGCTGACCTGAAAATAACCATACAAACATGTTGCATTTAGATGATAAGTGGAAGAAATTCTTATATTTATATGCATGTATATTTTTCATATACATTCATAAAATATAGATATATGTAGATTTGGGAATGTCATACTTTATGTGATGCTTGGCAAAAGTTGAAAATCGGAAGTTGGGCTTTTTTCGTCAATGCACCAGAGCTGCTCCTTTGGTATTATGAAAAATATCTATTAGAAACTAGAACTTTTAGATATTGATTTTTAGAAATATGTATATTCAACAGCTAAAATGCGGTAAAAGCATAACAGAAGAAACAGAAGTGTCTATCTCAGAGATTATGTTATATTGGCCTGATAAAATTAGGGCGTGCATTTTGACATGGTCTCTCCTATTTATATTCAGACAAACGGGACCTCAAAAGACTTTAGGTGGTACCTAAATTCGTCCCCTCCACCGTTCCACCCCAATCCGGAACTTGAAAAAGACACCCTGTCACAAACAACGAGCCATAAAACATACTCATATGCCAATAAAAAAAGCATACCCTGTCCAGCGGCACGTCCCTGCTACCTTACTGGGGTATGTGTGACCCCCACCCTAAGATCCAGGTAATGGAATGAGGGGAGGGGGTGTAATCTACCCATGTTGGTAACTTATGTATGATGTTATAATGGTTAAGATTTTTTTTTAAATCAGTGCATATTGTCTGATGTTTGCATTATGTTATTTTACTACGAATGCATTGTGGTAACATTGCTACTAAGTTCTCCATGTATAGCAAAAGGGGCGGGTCAATAGATATTCGGGAATGGAGGGCTAAGTTTTATTCGCCTGGAATAAATTCAATAACACTTTTCAGACAATCTGAGTTGCAATTTTTTGTTTCACACTATAGTAAAATGAATGTTTTTTTGTCAGACTAAAAACAATATTTTTCTGCTGTCTTGCTTCACAATAAAAAAGTTACCCCCACAAAGAGGACATCGCTTTGTGGGGACCACTTAAGGTACGTGGTCGTAATTGATGTTCTTCTGTAGCATGAAAGTCTTGTTCCTTGTTGCTTTTTCTAATTCAGCACTCACCTTGTTATGTCCTCGCCTCACTGTTTACATCGTGTGTGTATCCAGAACTTTAAAAGTAGCAATCCCAGTGTTGGCATCAAGCATCATCAAAATCATGCCATAATAATCACATTAAATGGTCTTAACCACAAATCAGTCGTGCTGTAAATTCATAGACAATGGCTGATCAATTACATAAAATTGTGTGATGGGGGCGGATCTAGTGATAAAGTAAATCAGTGGTTCTCTTGTTGGCCAAATGAACTTCGCCATTGAAGTGTTTGCACAAGGAAAGCGTCGGTGCAGGTTATCACTATATTACTATACTGCATGTGAATCTATGTTGGGGGTTAGAGTTAAGACATTGTAAAATAGCCATTTTGGTAAGAGGCATATGGACATTGATTAAAACAGCTGTTTTATGTATGCTTTTGGAAACCTTTAAATAATGCCTATAGTAGGTAAAGATTTCACAAGCAATCACCGTGAAATCATCAATGGTTTCTTTCACAACTGCCCAAAGGAAACGATTTTTAAACATATAGTGCAAATACACATTCATGTATGATGTGTGCTATACTGTTTGTGCTGGGAGCCTCCACCGGCTGCACTGAGAAATCTCATAATTATATCTGCGAGATCTAACGGCTCACCCCTGGCACTCTTATGATGAATTTATATATTCTAATAGTTTTTGTTGTTGTTGTTTGATTTTTTTTTTTGGGGGGGCTGAAAGTGTCAAGCTAAATTAGAGGAAGAGGAGGGTGTGACAATCATGGCAGACTGGTTCCTGTTTGACACCCCTTAGGCAGTGTTGAATTGCAACCACTTAATTGATATTTTGTTGTATATTAGCATAAATGATGATATAAATATATATCATAGATTTAATTTATATGAAGGAACTTGAAACATATACTATTAAGGGTTTATTCCTAGAAACAAACGCCATGAAAAACACTTGTTTGTAGTCTTTTATCAGATATATGTATATGATACCAATGTTAGGAAATATTAAATATGCCTACACGAAATTTACAAATTGCTCTTAGATGAATCATCATGAATTAATCTATGCATTAAATAAGAATATAAAGGCATGAATTAATCCTCTATTTGAGAGTGTGGACTCGCTGTTATGCTGGGTCATATCTGGTAAGTGGAAATGACTTCCTCAAATCAAGAATACATATTTTCAAATTGTTTTTAGAGAACATTGCAATAATAGTTTTAAGAAATATAAACAATTGAATAGAATGATACAACTTTGCAGAGATATCATTACTGTATAATTGTATATTTGATAGCATAATTTGATCATGCAATTAAAGACATGTTACAATGTAATATTTCAATAACCAAGAACTTGATTACTTTGTTTGTGTACAATATCTGTTTTCTTTACATGCTCATGCCCAATTCCTCCTTCGCTTCATCATCACTTGTGGTATCTTCTGACAATTTCAGTAGAGAATCGTATTGTGCTCTTTTGTCACATGTTTGAAGTTTACAAAGTTCTGTACAACATAATCCGTTTGGAATACATGGACATGTTTGTTCATTACAAGATCGCCTGCACTTGGATGCCAGAAATTGAAGGATGGCATCTGCAGCAGTTGCCACCTGACCAACCAATTTCAAGTTGCTCATTATCATCTGCACTCTCCATCAACCATCTCTTTCCTGCAGGAGAATGAACAGGCTGACTTCCTTGCAACGACAGCTTCCAAATCCTTGCTTGATAATTTACTCATAGACAATGTCGGTACAATGTTGTGGTACATGGAGGAAGCTGAAATGATTCAACTTTTTTTAAAACAAAATAGCTGGTACCGCATTAGATTTACACTAGCTGAACTCTGCCAACTATATACATGTAGTTGGCAAATAAAAGATTCTAAATCTTGAAAGTGCTCAGCACTCAGGTCCCAGTCGACTCCCAACCTTTTAAAAGCCTACTTGTGCTTTTGGTTACTTTTCATAAGTTTCAAAGCACAAACTTTTCCTTTCCCTGAAGATGTATTTACTGAGTCGCAACCAGTTATTGCATGCATTTCAATCGGTGCTTTTGTGTTACCTGGCCAAAACAGATTTACTAAATTTTGGACTTCTGTTTTGGTTACCTTTTTTATATAAATGCGATATATACTAGATGCGACTGTGAATTTCATTTCTGACTGCAACAAAGAGTACCAGAAGATCAGTGTCATCTGATACAACTTTTATTGCTTTATACCCATTTGATGCAGCATTAAATAGGTGCCTTGTATCTGCCTGTTATTGTGTATATTTAAGTTCATGTACAACCTCTGATCCAAGATCATTTATTAGGTAGCAGTCTTCTCCACAACTAACATACACTTTTTTCCTGACAATCTTTTGTAGAGCCTCGGACGGTTTCACTCCTGTACTATTGTAAAGAACGTGACCGGGGAAGAACGCACGTGTCATTACCTGCATGTCAATGTTGTTGTTTTAGCGAGCTGTATGTCGTGTACTTACGACGTACGCATTTAAATACTTACATAACAACCTCTAGAAATATTATTATTGTTTGGATATAATTATGTCATTTGTCTTGATGTTATATTCATGTATTTAGACTTTTTATATGTTTTCTAAGTATTATTATTGTTATCGTGAGGGTACTTCCGGTTCCGTTTCTAAGGAATGTCGCTAGGTTGTCAAGGTAAACACACAGTGAAAGGAGGTCACATTTGTGTACAGTGCGGACTCTTGAATCGGACTTCTTCTGTACAACTTGAGTGTATTTTGGTAATAAGCTTTCGTTATAGACATAGTTTATAGTATTGAGTCTCGCCAATTAGTAGTTTAATTAATAGTGATCGTTTGGTAATTTATATTAGTGTTGATACTGTGATTAGTTAACTAGTTATTAGCATTTGTAGATATTGTTTACTGCCAATGTCATATATGGATAATTGAGAATGATCAGGTACTTAAAAAATGCTGTAGATAAGAACGAGGCTTGGGGTAAGCTTTATACCTTAAGATTGGATTAGTTAGGGAGAGGGGTGTGCTTAAGCCACAAGTCCCCCTATCCTCTTTATACCGATTCCGGGTCTGAACAAGTGAGCTACTGACCCCACTGAAATTAGCTGTTGATTGTAATACAAGATGTTCTAACATTCCTAATCAAAATGCCTACATGCAATTTATGCATGCATGTGGTCTATTATGATATATATATTTTTTCCATCCGCAACCACTTTTGGCAAATAAGCTATGCGGCTCAGTGCACCTCGCCCCATTTCAAATTTACAATTGTGATATACAATGATTAAGTATGCCACTAAAGAAAGAAACATTCATTAGCTGTTCACATAGACATAAAACAGTATGCCTGGATGATCCCTATTGCCAGAATTTCAACAAACTTCCACACTACTCCCACCACTGTTGGAGTACATGATTGGTGAATTTAGTTAAATAAATATGCTCCACTTTATCACTCTTATAAATGGGTCAACGAAAGATAGGGGTTGACACTGCTTAAAAGTAAAACTGTTGATTATAATATAGATAACTCCTAATATCATGTGTTTTGTTAACCTTCCCAATATGTTCTAATGGATCAATAAAATATATATAATGCTTAACATGATGGAATTATGCTTAACAATACACACCTACACCATACAAAAAGTTTATTTAGTAATTGAAATATATTAGCCAAGTTACAACATATTACAACAAATTTGCTAATTTTCCACCCCAAATTATGAAAAATGCTGACTTTGAAGCGAAAGTTGGCTACTTTGTATGTACTCTGCATGGTTTATATCAACAGAACTGCATGTTTTCTTCATTATGAACAAATTTGTAAAAGAAAATTTTCATAAAATACAGTATTTAAAAAGTGACTAAATATACAGACCAAAAATGCTAATCATACAAAGAATTTGAATGAATAGCATACGATTTACGTATAGGGCGCTCCATCTAATTATAGAGCAACAAGAACAAATTTTCAAACGATTGACGTATCATTGATACGTCGAACGCACAGCTTATGGAAAATAAAAAATGGGCTTTGCGGGCGGCCTATTTTTGCACTTGGTGCTGGGAAGCACTCAGTATGTTAACCCCCCACGTGCGGACAGTGTCATGCTTGTTGGCCTTGTTGGCTGTCCGATGCGACACTTCTACGACGTGTGACCTACCAAAGTTCCCCCACGAGGCGTTTCAGCATGGATACTTCTATGCTTATGTTCTCACTCGGCACCCACAGATAAAGATAACAGGTGTAGTAAATGCGGTTTATACAGGACAGTTAGATCTATATCTAGACTAAGGGGCGGTGCAATATTTACCAGGCAGGGGGACCGATGTATTTGGTAGGGGGACAGGTACTTTTTTCAAGGTGCAAAGATGGGGGACTGGATGATTTTTCATTCTCGTTGGGCATGGGACGTAAGCGAATCGGTACAAATCAATCACACGAATATTCGTGGGAGGGGACGCGGACTTTTTTTATGAATAGAGGTCATGGGACATCAGTTTTTTTTTTCATCACATCAGCAGGGGACAAGACCATTTTTCAGACTTTGCCCCTCGGGGTATATCGGTTCGTTATGCGAAGTCTTCAACCCTTGTGCAAGTAATCCTTGCCCTAGAGGCACTTGCACCATAGTGAAGCAGCCCGCGAGCTACTCCTGCCACTGTGAGACTGGATGGACTGGCGAACATTGTTACATACCCATAGATTATGATGATGAGGAGGGGGTGGTCCTGAAGCGCGAGATGTTCAACATTTGGAACTTACGCCATTTGTCGCCGGACTGATGTTGCTCACGATGGCAGTGAACGCTTTGGCTGCTACTCTGGCCATCAGGCTTGAGAGACGAGAGCGACAGCAACAGGAGGACGAGCGAAAGAGGACGGAGACTCAGTGACTCATCTAGAAATAATCATATTCTTATTGTTAATGCAGAACCTCAAATTTGCAGACTGTAAATAGAGGTGTATATAGATAGATTTATAGTGTTTAGGTATTAGTTTTCTTAATCCTTGTGCTGTATTTTGTTTTTTAATCTATGTACTATATTTTTGGTTTTTGTAAGTCATTTTTTGAGGTTGAAGTTGCAAGAACGAAGAAGTAAGGAGACAAAATTTATAATTTTGTACCGCTACAATACGTAGTGTGTGACAGAATTAATTGTCTCCCAAGTCAAAAGAATAAAGTTTTTACATGCAAAAGTAGTTGAGGTTTCCGCATATACACTTATCTCTCTCTTTTCTATGGCACGCAAGCTCCTACACACTATATCAACATAGCTGCACACATCTGCTTCAATATGAAATGTGACATTATGCTTAATTCGAAACTTGACCATTATCAACCAGCCTTCAATAGAATAATATTTACTAATCAATTACCTGGTCCTTAAATATAATATTGTTAAATCTCCATGTTGTGTTGTAATGAATATCATAATCTATTATAAGGATTTGTCTTAATCTGTTAAGTAGGTACTGCATGTATATTGTTATTATTGTTAAACTGATGATCATACACTGTAAAATTTTACCTGTTCTTCATTTCTTTTGGTGTTTTATTTTGAAAAGGAGCCTTCAGGAGCTCGAAAACGTTAAATAATAATTAAGATCAAAATTACAGTAATGTTTGTTAACCATACCATTATATTATAAATAAACTCATGATAATATTGTATTTCCTATTCAATATAACAGTAACAATTCTCTTTATAAAACTGTATATAATCAGCCAGACAGCTTCCAATGCTCAAACTATAAAATGTGACCGAATGCAACATGTCACCATTCTACAACAAGTGAATCAGCACGAGGTTTGCTAGCTAGCAGCAGCGAGTCATGCCGGGTGTTCTATTTGTGTAATTCAAAAGCTTGCTATAGTCAAATTCACTTCTGTTAAGATGTGTGATAACCTGGTAACACACCAAAATTTGAAACATAAGAAAATTCGGACCATTACAATTCAAATACAAATACAAAAAAATGTAGAAACATACCCTGGCAATGTTTCACCTGAAGTCCAGTGGCTGTTTGGATGGTTGTAAACGGTAAAAAATTTAGTAGAACCTCCAATTAAGACCACCTGTATAATAAGACCACCTTTCTTGGTCCCAATCCTTCAAAATGATTCCTATGGGAACCACTTATCCATTGAAACCACTTTCAGTCGGTCTTACAAGTCGTCGTTATAGAGAGGTTCTATTAAACAGGTTACATGATTGGTGCCTACAACAAATGCGATCAAATATCTTACAAAAATTAAACTAGTGTTCATTCATAAACTAAAATACTGAATACCCTGTAGCTTGTAGTATCTAGTATAGGTTGAATGATCATGAAATTTGATAGTATGAATTTTGTTCTAACTTTCTTAATATATATATAGCACAATCTCCATTAAAAGTTCATTTTCATCGTGGAATGACCATAAACAAAATGCATTAAACAGTAGATTGCATTTCATAGTTCTTATGCAACTTTTAAAAATCAACCGGACATCTGGTTTCAATCAAAAAATCATTAGCAAGACTGGATCTTCAGCAGATAGAATTGCATTAGAGGTTTAAGTTATAATTTCTTTATTAATAGGCGTAGAAGCTTAAAAAAAATCATTTTGTTTGTTACGCAAAATAAAAAATTATATAGAGACCTAACATGAACTAATCAACAAGTGTGCATGAAAAGTTTAATTTCAGATTAGAGCGACCACGGCACCCTGACAGAAACATAGAACATGATAACACAACATAGCTTTGACCCCACATTCAAAACTATTTTCAAGTACTTTTGAACAATCAAATCTTTCTAGAAAACATATTTTGTTTACCACGAGAAATTGATGACAGGTTTTGCATAACGTAAGCCATTTGCCTATATTTATCGCACAATAGGAACACTTTTCTCCCAACTGACTTTACCAAAGGTTGTGAGACCAGAATGATACCATCATCCCAATTCAGCATATGTTAAAACGTTCTGGTCTCACAAAAATGGGGATCTTACTAACCTATCATACTATTGCCTTTGCAGCTGTGATGTAAACGGATTGGTCCATGTTTGAAGTAACCAAAGTCTTCAAAGCTGCCCGACGCGACTGTAGAAAGGCTCTTGCTAAAAAAGCGTGTGTGAAAACCCGAAGTATTCAAATATATCCAGGTACTGCTCATGTTTTTTTCACAAATTTAACATTTTAAAATTTTCTTTTAAATCTGCATTTTGGCCTTGAACACAATTTCAGATGTAACAGACAAAGTGTTGGCCGCCCGATACACTGCTCATAGAATATTTTAACGTAATATATTAACATGATTTACCATGTCACACTACAAGTGGTGTTCCTTATACAGCGGGCATAGAAAAAATCTTTTTTTGAAAATTTGGCGAGACGTGTACAGGTGAATTTCATGTCATTTTTCAAATTTGATGCCCAGCAAATAGTCCACTTGGGGGGCCATTGGAATATGTACATTTGTGTTTATGTGCAATGTTCCATTTCTCCATAATCAATTAATTCACTAATTTGCTCTCATGAAATGTAACCAACAATCTACATTGGGGTCAGTACATAATATTGATACCCTGTGGACTCAGGGTTTTGTTAATATTTTTGAGCATTACTACTGCAGGGGGTTGGGGGGTCAGGGGTGATGGAGGGTGAAATATCATGCATCCGTTTGTTGCTTGCTGCTTATCACACAGTAGCAGTCATTTCTCAATGTTGCAATTGCACATACATGTAAATTTTATCAAAACAAACCATTGCTTGGGCACCAAAAGATATAAAAAACCACATGTCTCAGTCAAAAAAACACAATTACCAATTCAATCTATCAAAGATCCAATATATCACACACTTTGGCCCATTGTTGATTTTTAATGGCCAACTCTAATTCCAATTCAATCTTCTCCATGTTATTATGAAAGTGTTTACTTCTTCATAATCTTATCCTCATTTCATGTCTACAGACATTTTCTATATTAATGTACCCATATCATTTAATTGTGAGACTTGTGCATTCCCACCGACAAAAATGTGTAAATACTAGTTAAAAAGAACATTTCATGTTTAGTTAACCTAGAAAGCTTACATTACACACTATTTGTTGACCAGACAAGAAATATCCAGATGCACAGATGCCCGACGCTCTCCGCATTGCTGGTGAGAAGCTAGTTTTGGAATGCAGCAAGGAAGGGGTGACAGTGAACGCTGTATGGAAGTTGTACGTCCAGTAAGTTATTTCTTGTTTATGGCAAGCATTCGTAAAAGAGTGGTTGAATAACGTTACCAATAGATTATACATCACTATATTTGAGAATGACAATCAACAAATGTGATG